>OOFC01051032.1:0-33957 GCA_900323345.1 Pseudochromis fuscus
TAATATAATAACCAAACTGAGTCAAACTAAAACTAGCAACAAATCAACAACAAAATACAAAATATATGTTTACTTACTAATACTACAAAACAACAAACAGCTCCACTAGATATGAACTGCAGTCTTCTCACTCTCTCCTTATAAATTCAAATGATTATTCTGGGAGTATTCTTGAATTTTGTTTAAAGAGCAGCACTTTATTAACTAAAGCCAAAATGATCAGGTCTTATGTAAATAAAGGGAGAAACTAGGGGTCACATTTAACTCCAAGAAGTATTTGTATCACCTTGTCTACATTTAAACATATGATAATCATTTCATTGCTGTCGTGTATAGAATACAATAATCGACTTGTCTTGGAGAGGACACCTGTTAGAGCTTGATATGTAACAACCACCTGAAATGTAATAACTGTTCAATAATGTAACAAAAGTGCTGGGCCCAAAATGTCATAACAACTTCTTACATTTCGAGCCCATTATTACATTTTGTTACAGATACGCTGTTACATATCAGTCTCTAACAAGTCTCAACTATAATTAGGTTGCTAACATGTTACTTAAGGATATTAGTGAGCAAGTGATTAGCTGCATTCACAGACAAACGCTCGACTCTGCCTGGTTTAGTCCTCTCACGACTTCTCTTTGCACTTTCAGCTGTAATACAAAGCACAGAAGAACATCGTCACTGTTTTCCCGTCAGCTAAGTTTGACTCGACAACATTGTGTAACAGCCTTTGTCGACTTTCTCTGTGTGCGATCCACAGTCACAATTAGACGCCATGAAGTTAAACAAGCTCCATGCGGCGACGATGGCTCCCACTCCCAGCCACCTCAAAACAAGAGAGGAGAAGGGGGAGGTGAGGCCCCACCAGAGGGCCCGTCGATCCTCCTCAGACGACAACAGCCGATCCAAGACAGCCATCCCAGAGAACCGCATCAGCACCATCCCAGAGCTCACAGAGTCATTTGAGAAGAGGCTTTTCCTCAATAATAATAAGAGGACCATGTCTATGGTGAGCAGGAGTGCTACAACGTTAATTAAAGTATAATTTTTCACAAGCTTGGTGTGTTATAGATTATCCAATTAAGTGTGGGGTCAATTCGTTTGGCTGCCTTGTGATGTTAAGTAAGGTATTAGGGAGCTCTTGAAGACTAAGGAGCACTTAGAGAGTATTACAAGGTGCATTAGCTTAATGTGTTGACAGGATCACAGACAGGTGTGAACAACATGACATAACCCAAAGGCACATATTGTTTATTGATACTGTAAAGACTTTCAGAATGAAGTATTTCAGATTTGAAGGAATGGATGGGTTCACTTTGCACTCTGAGGGAGATTAGGGTTTCGCTTGGATTTGTCTGTCTGTTCGTATCATTATGTAAAAAAACTTGAATGAATGGATCTCTTTCTTCTCTCCGAGAAGAAGTTTACTAACAGAACAAAGGATTATATTTGGAGAGACTGGGAGATGGGATTTTGTCTGAAATTTAAAAAAAAATCTCTGTTACAATGTGAAAACGTTTTAAAAAGACAGAGTTGCTATTTTACCACAAGAGGGCAGCAGTGTCCTCTCTACAGAATCAGCACAGACTGTACAGAGCTGTAGCATCATACGTTGGTTTTTGAAGCTACAAACTTGGCAATTGAACATCGCCATGTTGGTTGTTTGGAGCTTTGAATGACAACAGCACAGTGTTGCAGTGTTGGGACGGCAGTGGCTCAGTGGTAGAACAGCCGTTCACCAGCCGAAGGGTCGGTGGTTCGATTCCCGCTCCTCCCAGTCATTGTCAGTGTATCGATGCAAGACACTTTACCCACCTTGCCCTGCATGAATGTTGGATGAAGGGGTTGGTGGCGGTCGAAGGGGCCGTATGCGCAAATTAGCAACCACGCCTCTGTCAGTGCAGCTGTGGCTAGCTTAGCTTAGCGCCACCGGTATGAATGGATGTGAATGAATAATGGTCTCTGTGGGAGCACTTTGAGTCTGGACTTCCAGAGAAAAGCGCCATATAAATCCAAACCATTATTATTGTTGCTATTTCACCACAAGAGGGCATCACAGTTCTGTCTATAGCATCAGTACAACTGAACTCTGCCTTAGCGGAGGTTTGTGCTCTCTGAGTGCTTCCTAGCTGTAATTTTTTTAGTAGCTCTGTAATTAAATTTTATTTGCTCTAATTTTCATGGGTTGGCTGATATGTCGGCTCTGTGCACTCTACAAGGAAACAGATAAAATGCATTAATATTGTAAATAATCTTCTTTTTTTTGCAGAATGACAATGAAAAGTTGTGCCTGATCTGTCATGAAGACATACGCAAGAATGGAACAGGAGTCCAAGAGCTTCACTGTACACATCGTTTCCACAAAGAGGTAAGACAACATCCAGCTAGTCCGAGCTGTAGCATGTCTCCTCTGCACACCCCACTCCCAGCATGTCAGGTCTCAGGAACTTAAAAGCAGCTCATTCCTCCACATGCATGATGTGAAGTGGCATGAAAACAACCCGGCTGCAGCAGAAACAGATCTCTGTGTGAGCATGGAGCACGCTTTGCCGCCTGTGGACTGGACTCTTACTGACTCTGATGTCTCGGTTTGGGTGGCGCTGAAGGTGGCTCGGAGGTCAGAGCAGTGTCGGCCTCGCAGCGGCAGCGAGGCGGCAGCTTCTCAGGTGAGGAGAAAGTCTATGGAGGGAGCGGTTGCCACGGAGAAGGAGCAGTACACGTTCCGTCGTCAGCTTTCCCTGCGGAGGCATCGCTGACATCACTGTGTGGAGGGGGCTGACTCATCTGTGGAGACGTGGACGATGACAACTATTGGCCAAACATCAGAATTCCCCCTGGACTTTTACTACAGTGTGGTCTGACATTCATCAGCATCGACCTGTAAAACTGACCTATGGGCCACTTTGCTTTCTCTTTAGAGTCAAATCAAATTGAAGAGGTCAGACTAAATGAAAATAACACCAATTCTGAAAAAGCCTTGGATATTAGGGATTGTTTGCAGTTCTTAGTAAAAAAAAAAACTACCTGTACTTGAAGTTTCCTGCTCATATTACTGTGTATTTACCTGCTGCCAAATTTAAACACTTTAACACTGGCAAAAAAAAATGTGTGCCTCTGTATAATACCACTTTTATAAATGAGATATATAAAATATTCAATAGATTGTAGTTCATGTATTTTATGACTCACATCTTGTTACTGGATGAGAAACTAGCCAATATCTTTATGGTGACAGTCATCAAAGTGTTTTAAATATCACACCAGGACAATATTTTCAACTCATTGCTGTTAGAATGCATTTCAGCAGAACTACACTATGATCTAAATTGTGTGTCAGACTGTAGCTGTAATTATTGTCTTTCTGTTGCGTGTCTTTCTCTTTTAAGTCACTGTAGAGTCCACAGACCTGATGTTAATATTTTGCATTGTAACAGAATCAGTAATCAAACAAATTCATTTTCAATTCCAATGAATCTGGTTTGGATTTCAATCATTTTTTCTGACCACAGCCGTGTCCTTCCAGCTTGGGATGAGGTTCAGTGTTGATCCTGTTGTGTTGCTGTCATGTTGGAAATGATATCCTGGCCTACAGAAATAAATAAATAAATAAATGTTTAGGCTGATTGAAAAACAGATACACTCAAGGTAACGATATGTTTTAAAATGTGTTTCAGTGCATGGAGCAGTGGCTGTGGAAGAAACAGACGTGTCCCATATGCCGTGTCCACGTGTCCATGCCAAAGCCCCTCTACTGGTCTTCATCCCGCACCACTGTCCCATAACAGTCCTGCAACACCTGCATGTCCACGTCACCCCAACGCCTCCATCACATCCCCACACTTCAGTCCTGCCCCCTCTGCTTGTTTACCTATGATTGCACTGTTCTATGTAAACTAATGGACTAATGGATCAAAAGATATAACAAAGAAATTTTAAGCACTTACATAGCATGCACTTACATGAAGCAAATTTGGTTACAAACTAAATATTCTTTGTTAAGTTGTGGATATAATGCTGTGTTTGATCGTCATTTACCAAGATGGATTCAGTAATGTTCACTTGTTGCAGATGCTGCCATACTGTGACTTCAAGTTTCAGGAAACATGAAGTTAACATGTGTTTCCCACGTCACTTTAACAGAGGTTTTCTATTTTAGTCAAAAGTCAAAGATTTCTGATGCAGCAACAACACTGCTGGTAGTTAGTTTCATTTGAACAGAGCCAGGCTAGCTGTTTCCCTCTGTTAACAGTCTTTATGCTAAGCTAAGCTAACATGCTCCTTCATTTAGCACAAACATTCATAATCCTCTGAAGGGATCTCCTCCTCCTCCTCCTCCTCCTCCTCCTGCCTTACCTCTGGTGCTGTTTTACATTTGCACGTGAAGTCTAGTCAACTGTTGTCTCTACAGATCTGCTGATCTCCTGAACATTTATGTGAGTTTACACTACAAGTCCAACAAAATCTGACTGCCTGTGTATATATATTCATCTATGTAAATGTGCAATAATGTCATTTTATGTCTAGTAACAGACAAATAGTTGTCTTTCCATGTGTACCCTGAATATCAATGTTATTGTTATTTCATGATCTGATTTAAATTAATTTACTAAGCAGTAAATACTGGTGAGTACACTTTGATTTATAGCCGATCTGCCTGGACTACAGGCTGTGTATAAAATGGACGAAGCTAAAGTGACGACACCCGCTGGTTTGTGAACTTTGAAGCCAGGAGTTGGTATTTGAACATCACCATGTTGGTTGTTCGGAACCAGAAGTGACCCTATTTGGATATGATGGGAGGACCGAGGAGGTGGGTCTGATCCTTGAACCCAGGGACACTGTCCAATGTGGATGAGACTTGAGCTCAGCGCTGGTCTCATTGAAGACCAGATCGGACCAGACCAAACTAACCCCTCTCTGAAGCCTGATATCTACTTAATGATGAAATAAAGAGTTGATTTTAGTCAATGACATCAGAGTCAGAGTATTTTGGAGCCAGCATCTAGTGGCTGTTGAGAGCTTTGTCCATTGTTATGTACAGTCTGTAGTTTGGCCAGAAGGTTTTTTGGTGCACAGCCATTTGTTGCTGTACATGTTGAAACCCATAATGCTTTTCTTTCAAGACTGAAGTGACTGTGATCAACACAATCAGCCTGTGGCAGCGTCGACCTTCAGCTGCTCCGTTCATTGTCTTCTGAAGAACAAACACACAGCTCTTGTTTTCTGCCACTGTTGTGGTCGTACAGCTCTTCAATAAAAACACAGTGACGTGACACACCCTCGCTGGATGTGGTTTGGTTTGCTTTCAACAAAAATACACTGGTGTGTTACTTAACATGTAATTTACAGAAGTTGCGTCACTTAATTATGCTTCCATTATTATTATTATAACACCATAGGTAATAACAGTAATAACAAGCGCTCACGGTTGTTTAAATCCCATAATAGCACATCATAAACAGTTTTTATTTCTCAATGTAGACACTGTGAATTGACCCTGAACAAAACTACTGTAGCCTGACAGATCAAACTGAAACACCATCAGAGTTTTTAGTTTTCTCCTATATTATAATTTGTAGAGTTTCAGGTCATTAAACAACTGAGACAGTGTTTTAATGAGTGCACTTTGAAGGCACTGTTGTTGGATCTTGTTATGTTAGTGCAGAGCCAGGCAACAGTATCTGCTTGCCCTGTTCCCAGTGTTTATGTTAAGATAAGAGTGTCACAAACAAATTCATCATACAGACATGAATCTCTTCAAGTATTTCTTGGACTTGCATTTTGAAGCCAGGACTTTAGCATTTCCCCTTCGATATGTGAGGTTGTTGGAGCCAGAAGTGACCATATATGGATTTGAAGGGAGAAGCGAAGAGGCGGGGCTGACCTTTGAACCCCAGGACACTGTCCAATGTGTGACCACCTGCAAATGAGTATCAGACCTGTCAATCAAACACATGGAGACAGAGTTTTTGGAGCCACTAGAGCTGGTGGCTTCATCCATATGTACAGTTATTGCTCTGCCACTAGCAGCAGACTGATTGACAGGTGGATGTAATGATACTATTGGTGGAAATTACTCTGGGCAAGATTACTTTTTATGTATACTATGAAGTAAATGTGATACAACTTTGATATGCAAATACATTTTTAGTAATAATATTGGGAAACATTGTGAAGAAACTTAAGTATTCTGCCAGTGATGTGATTTAAAAAGATTAAAATGACATTTTTTTCTTTTCAAGGGGACTTTACATGAAGAAATGTTGTCTTCCCATTTAAGTCTGAGCAAAGAGCAGTAAACTACAACACACAAGTTGAAATTAAAGTTGTTAATTTCTAAAGTTTCAACAAAATAACAACAAAAGTTGTTATTTATAGAAAAAGAGTGTTGGTCATTATTTGCTCTGAAGTGGTGTTTAGTTGGTCTTCTGTGTACTTCTGGCTGTTTGCCTCATAAACCCTGATAAAACTCTACCTCCATGACTACAGCTCAGACTGTTTGAAGTGAATTAACTGAGCAAACTCACTGAGCATAAGAAGTCTTCCAGCTGTGGTGTACGTGCTGCAGCTCTGGTCCCGGCACGGCCCGGCCTGGCACGGTTCTGAGTAGCGGCTTCCTGCAGCAGAGAGGAGGGACCGAGCTCGAGGCGGAGTGAAAGTGCACACGTGGACACCTGAGACCGACGGGAGCTCAAGCCAATGAGGGCGCAGACCGATGACGTCACTCCAACCAGCCGTCCAATGGGGGGGCTTCATTGAGGAGCTAAAAACTGTTTGGAGTCGGAAAAATTATGGAAAAAAAAAAGGTTGTGAAACGGATCTGGAGTCTGCTGGAGGCTGATGTTTACTCCGTGTGAAGAACAGAGGAGGAAAATCTCTGCTTCTCCACAGGATCAGTGATGTGTGGGAAGAAAAGATGAAGATGTTTTAACTTTTCTGTCTGATTATAATTTTCCAGCAACTTTTCATCTCCAGGGACAAACAATCTTAGGTAAGACCCCCTCCTCCTCCTTCTCCTCCTCCTCCTTTTTGTTTTTACAATGAAGGAATTCAGGGCTACTGTACAGAAGCTATAATATAATGATTTTGAAACAGCCAAACTTCCAAAACACTGACTGCCTCTTATATATCAGATAAGTTAAATTAAAGTGTCCACACATAAAAGTCTTAGTCTTCATGCTGATCTTTGCATCATGTAATCTCAGACAGAAACATTACTGGTTCAATTACCTTATGGAAAAATAGTTAATAAGTTGTATTTTTATGTTTGTGTCTGGTTAGGAGGGAGTGTTCTGCTTGTGTGTGTGTGTGTGTGTGTGAACATTAGAAATTTACTTTTTTGGAAATCTAGTTTCTGTCAGAAACAGTTATGATCTGAAAAAAGTGAAATGATAAGAGAGAGTCTGTCTACTTCCTGTACCCAGCAGGTTTTTTAAAAAATACATCTTAAAATCTGAACCCTTCTGTTATCCTCACATTTATAAACATCTGTTTTCCCTTTGGGGTTAACTTGGGCCCAGCAGAGACCTCCAGAAAATAGAGTTTAGGCTTCAGGTACTTTATGTTTTGCTACCTAAATATCCCTTTAAACAAAACATAAGCCCTTATCCCCCCGACTAATGTTTAATGACTATCGAAACTACACAAATCACCATAAACTCTCATCGACTGACCTAAAATGTTAAAGAAAGATCTTTTTTTGTGTTTTTAAAGCATCTAAATTATTTCTCAATACCATTTTTTGTTAGTTTTATGTTCACCCACACCCATGTCCTCATTAAGTTACAGAAAGTTATGAAATATTAAGAAAGAAAAAGATGTTAACGAGACATTAAACAGTAAGTGGAGTCAAATTGACCCCATGATAACCTGATGGTAAAGTAATTACATCATTTCCTGGAAAGATGTGGTGAAACACATTTAGAAAATGGAAATAATAATGTAGATCACGAGTGCTTCATTTAATATTCTTTCCATTATCTGTTGAGTGTTTGTCTGCTGTACTCTTCCTCTCATCGTTAATGGTTTTAGTCGCCCATTTTCATTTATCTTCACTTATCTCTTCTTTTATTTCCTCTGATGTGATGTGAAATCGTTTTATTGTCTTCTGTGTGCTTGATTGTTGCCTATTAAGTTCTGCTTGTGTTACTTAATTGTATTCGGCCTCTTTGCACTTATTCTACATTGCATTGTGTTCTTTTAAATTTTATTGAATTTCCTACAAAAGCCTTAATAATCCTGACTTTCTTTAATTAAAAATGTATTTAATTAAAAACAAACTTTTATTTCAAGATCCCTTTATTCCTCTAGTCCCCATTTTAATGCTCCATATGAAAACAAAACTTACTGAAACCCCGGTGGTGGAAAAGCGTGGTTGTTGTTGAACCTGGAAACGAGACAGCGCAGATGTTGTTGTTGATTTCCTGAGTAAATTGGCCAAACACTGGAGAGTCCTCCAGCACCACTAAAGCAACGTGAAGGACGAAGGGATTGCCATGGCGACCGAAGTGTTTTCAGTCTGGAGAGGTTGCACAAGCAAAAAAAAAAAGGGCCGTCTGACACAGATGAGCTCAGTTTAACATCTCAAACAATCTGTCTGTATTGAGTGTCCTCCTTCAAAAGCTTCCCTTTGTCGCCGGGCAGAATATTCTCTGTCATCTCCATCACAAAAGACGCTACAGCCATGTGTCTCAATCTAATTCTCTGCTCACTATTGATGTCTATGCTCTCACACTGTACAAAGCATTATTTATTACATGTGGGGATTGAAATCAAACATGTTTATGAAGCCTCTTTGTTTCCTCTAAAGCGATGTAGTATCATCAGGACAGCACACGTTTGACTTTGAAATGGTTTCACCCTTTTTGCTGTCCAGAGAAAATAGGTGTGGAAATGTAAACAGCAGGTGATGACAGCACACAGAGCCACACACAAATCAAGTGCAGGTTTAATTACCAAAGAAATTATAGCTAATCATTACCAATCAGAACCTACAGCCCAAATATAAAACTCCTCTTTTATTCTTCACCTCATGAAGGAACAGGTTTCCATTTTTAGGACGCAGACCTCGTGACACTGTGAACACACTGCTACCGAGGTTGACTGAAGGCCCGCCGCCAACACACACACTAATTATATCTGATTATGCTGTTTAACTAAATTACAGGCACTCCTCCACTTTTCCCTCCTCGTTTCTTACAGTTTTGTAGCCATGCTAAAAATATATCTCCATCCTTCTATCATATAAAAAGCACAGCATGTTGTAAATAAGCTGAAATGACCTAGAATGGTCAAAATACAGATTGGTAGATAGATTATGACATTAACTAAGGATTTGTGGGAATGTTTGAGAATAAAGAGCTCAAACAACCCAGATATCCATCTTTGAAAGTCAGAATCGCCCCATTATGGCCCATTTCATGAAGGCTGCCATTTGAAACTTTCAACCAATCAGAAAAATGAGGGAGGAACTGGGTTTTCTGATTGGTTGAAATACTCTGACATCACATGGGCTCAACATGTGAAAGTACACATGGTGAGAAGCATTGGGATTGTTGTTGCATTACTTGCTGTTGTCACCACAGCCGAACGGACGAAGCTAACGTGTTATGTGTCACCTGTTCATTTGTGGATTCGGAGTTTGGCGTTTTTTGGAGCCGGCCTCCAGTGGCGACTGCAAGTATTGCACTTTTTTGCTCTTTGGCATTTGAGAGCGAGTTGCTTCGTCCATTTCTACACAGTCTTTACTGCCGAGTCACTTTTTGCCATCTGTTGTACCCCTTCTGCACTGGAACAACACCGGTGGAGATTAAGCTTTGAGCCCATGTGATGTCATCATCATGGCAGCCAAGTAGTCGAACTGCCATAGAAAAATCACTTTTTCAGTAACGGTCAAATATGCCTGAAATCGTTCCTCAATATTACACTAGAAAGCGTTTTGCAATGACGTTAATGAACTGTAGAGTAAATTGTCATGTTTTTAGATTAAAGTTATGAATCTGCTCACAGATCTGTTTCCTCCAGAGAAACAGGTGTCCTGAGTCATGGGCAGCTTTAAAGGCCATGCGCTGCCTGGGAGCTTCTTCCTTGTAGCTGGAATCTGGTGGACAGGAAAGTACTCGCTGTGGTACGCCACCCGCAGGAACAAGAACATCGGCTCCACCCGGCTCGCCAGCAGAGCCTCGCAGCGACGCCTGGAGATCCTCGAGAGCTCTGTAGTACTCTTCTTCTCCTTTGTGGGTAAGGAGGAGTATATATTAATGTATTTTCGAATTCAGCTCTCAGGACTTAAACATTACAGACAGGTGTTTACGGTATCTGCTCTTTAACTGAGGAGCTCTGAGTGTCTCCTCCGCTGTGTTTCCTCAGGGATGCTGGCAGAGCAGTTTGCAGCAGGCGGCCCGAGGCTCCAGCTGTACGACTCTGCAGAGAAACACTGGGAACAGCTGATGAACTGGCAGCACAGCACCATGTATCTGTTCTTCGGCCTGGCGGGGATGGTGACTCTGATAATACACACCACCGAGGCCGCACCTCTGGCTCTGGATCGCTTAATGCTGGCTCTTGCTTTCTTTAATGAAGGTATGAAAATCACTTCATGAAATTGTAATTCTCTCTGTTCTCGAACTTTTCTTTTATCACACTCCTTCACTTTCTGGTGCCCTCCTTACCTGTCCACCACCACCTGTCCATGGGGTAATTTTGACCCCACTTAATGTTTAACGACTCAAATTAAATAGTTAACACCATTTTTTTTTTTTTTTGCTTAATATTTCCTAACTTTTTGTAGTTTATTGGGGACATACGGGTAAACATAAAATGAACATGAAAATATGTTTTCAATGTCCTGTACACACTTTGTCTTATAAATCATAGACACTTTTAGTTAGAAATAATTTACTTTAAAAACACCAAAAAGATGTTTCTGTAACACTTTAGGCTGTTCAGTGAGATTTGATGATGATGTGCAATCTTTTGTTAAGTTACTTAAGGTATTAACAGGTATTAATATGTATTGTGGATGTGTGAGGGGATGGGATGGTGCTTATGTTTTGTTTAAAGGGATATTTATGTAGCAACTTGAGGTACTTGAAACCAAAACTCTGTTAACACTTTTGAATTTATTGATTTTCTGGAGGTTAAAATCGTTGGGGACCCCAAAGATGAAAGATGAGGACAACAGGAGGGTTAAACTGGATGTTATTAACAATATTCAGTGTTCAGTTTGGTTTAGTAAAGTTTGCCAGGAAGCCAGCCAGTTCAATCATTCATATTTATTTGTAACTATTTCAACACTTTTTGGGTAACTAGTTCAGCTATTTATCTAACATTTTATTCATCTATAGCAATTTAAATTAGCTACTTGTTCAATTTGTTTAAGCTGCTTATTTCAACTGCTAACTTGAACTTTTTGTTACTGGTTACTTCATTTTGTTACTGTCAGCTAGTTCTTTCAAATTTATAAACTGTTTGAACCATATTTCAATTACTTTCAGCTATTTGAACTGTACATTTACTTGTAGCTAACTACACTATTTCAGTTACTTTTAGCTATTACTAAAAGTAAGCTATTGCTACTGCTCTTACTACTTCTAGCTAAGACTTTAATTACTTTTAGTTAACTAATGGAAATGATAGAATTACTTTTATTTACCGTATTTCCCGGACTATAAGCCGCTACTTTTTTCCGACGCTTTGAACTTAAACACCGGTGTGGCTCATGTATCAGCGGCACGAAGCTCGTTAGCTATTTACAAGCTAGCAAGCTCCGTGCCGTCGATACATTTAGCCTCGTCACATCAGACCGACTCAGACAGAGTGGACCACATGAAACTGTTTGAATAAATTCAATAGCAGCTTATAGACAGGTGCGCTCAATAGTCCGGAAAATACGGTAGTTGCTTTCATTGTACATGAAATCACTTTATCAACTACTTTAAGTACTGTTTAAACTTCTGCTCTCATCTCCATTATTCAGGTTACAGCTGATTGAACACACACACACACACACACACACACACACGTAAAATACAACTAAACACATAACAACCAAAACATCCTCAGACCACAACAAAGAGGTAAATAGGTGAAAACTTTTACTCTTCATTTGTTTTTCCACGGATGATTTTCACCTGTGTTTTTTTTCAGGGTTTCTTTTCCTCTACCACCTCCACGGCAGGAACATGCTGGATGTCCACGTCCATCAGCTCCTCCTCTATGCCGTCTTTGGTGGGGCTCTTGTTGCCTTCCTGGAGGTCTTCCACCGTGGGAACATCCTCCTGGAGCTGCTGCGCTGCACCCTCACCATCCTGCAGGGGAGCTGGTTCTGGGAGGTACATCCTAAACTAGATTTAACATCAGTCTCCAAACGATCGGCAACGTAAGGGCGGGGCAGGACGACATGAAGGACACTAAACACCAGAAAAGTGGCGACATTCGATCCTGCGCTGATGACGTCTGAGCATTTACACTACAAAGATACGTTGTCACATGTGTCCCAGACCATCTCTGCATACGGTTTTAGCTTTCAGGTCTAACTGTGTCTTCGTGGTCATTTACACTTGTATTTAACTCTGTCCACTTGTGATCTGATCACCTGAGATGCAGCTTCAAGTCAAGTCTGAACATCCCAGTGCTTCTGCAGTCTAACTCCCTATGTGTAGCTTCCACATGCTGCGCCCATGTGATGTCAGAGCATTTCAACCAATCAGAAAAACGTAGCTTCCTCACATTTTTTTGATTGGTTGAAAAATATCAGCCTCTGTGAAATTCTCCTTTCAGAGTCTGTGAGCTCTTTATTTTCAGAGTTTTAAGGTTTGAGTGATCGGATCTAAATGTGTCTTGTGGTCGTTCACACTTGTATTTAATACTGTCCACTAGTGATGAGAAGATTAACCAAAGCGAGTGCACCGGTAGAGCAGCTGAGAGTGAGTGAAATTTTGGAAAGTTATCAAGATACATCAGTTATTAAATGTTTGTATTGAAACAGTCCAATCCATTCAATACATTATTGTTTTACATTTATTAATAAGATTTACCAACCCGTTCTGGGGGCATTATTTCTTCGACCGCCAACTGTGTACACTACAAACTACAGTATGAGCTCCCCGGATGAACTGATACAAGTGGATGAACAATAGATCTAGTGAGGATGAGCGTGAAGAGTAAGTTAAGTAAGCAAACATGTTGGATAAAATGTATTTTTATAATTCATAAAATAAATCACTTTCAGCTAATTATGGTGCAAACTGTTTGCACTTAAATATTCCTGTTTATTTTGACGATACTTAAATATGTGAGTCATGTGATCTAAAATGAATCTGCACTGCAAACCTAAAACAGACTCAGGCTCTAAGAGAAAAGTCTTGGATTGATTGAGTAAATAAATAATCCAGTTAAGTGAATTGCACAGCATCATCTTTTACATCACCACCTGAATTTCCCCTCTGGGATTATTAAAGGAATATCTTATCTTATCTTATCTGAACTGTGTTGAACCAGATCATTCTCTGTATCGTGATTTGGGTGTGAATTGTAGTGCATCGCAAAGTGCCACACATGTATCTTTAATGTATCGGATCGCCAACATTGTATCGAGATGTGTATCGTATCAACCTTAAGATGCCCAACCCTCCTGTCCACTTATGATCTGATCGCCCGAGACGCATCTTAAAACCAAATGTAAACAGGATCTCATTGTCGGTCTGTGTGAGTGGAAGTTCGTACTTGTGTGTTTACAAAGTCCTGATGTTGACGTTGCTCTGTCCACAGATTGGTTTTGTGCTGTACCCCCCCCACGGCCCCGAGTGGGACCAGAAGGATCACAACAATATGATGTTCATTACTATGTGTTACTCCTGGCACCTCGCCTTCGCCATGCTCCTTGTGGGCGTGCTCTACTGCACCGTCAGCTGGTGAGAAACTGCTCCACTGCTGCCTGTTTATTTGTCCCCTCACAGATTTCATCCACACCGTTAACAGCAGCTCGAGGACCTCTGCTCGCTCCCACGCTGCAGTTTACATTTTGTGTGACTGGTGTTTGTTGCTCTTTCTCGTCAGTGTGGTTCGCTCCAGATTGAAGAGGACTCCTCCGATGGAAATGGGACTTCTTAAGACCAGAGAGCGGGACCCGGAGTCAGAGGATGAGATATTATGAAGAGGACTGTGTTACACCTGCAGTGTGACTGTGTTAAATCAGGGATACAGCGCTCAGTCCAGCAGCAGCGCACCAGAGGCGGGGCATCCAGACAGGAAAGGGATATGGACATGGTTTCTGGGAGCTTTCCCTCAGAAACATATCTCTACCTCTGCCTTATTTAATCAGCTGTCAACCCCCATTAGCCTTACTGTTCATTGCTATTTATTATACAGTGACATCATATTGTTCATATACTCATGTCATGTGTTTGTTTTTAATTTGCACACACAGAATAAGTGAACAGGAACTTGTAGCTTTTTATGGATTGCATAAAATCCATAAACTTTTCATTTGACTCACCAAACTAAGATTTGGTGTTCAGTAGTGCCATCTTGTGGTAAAAAAAACAAAAAAACAATCATCATAGGACTGTTTATATGACGTGAAAGCACACATTTACATATTTTATACAGCTTTCTTCAAATATTTTAATAAGTTGAGTTGCATTTGTGAGTCAGATTTGAATCTCAAACATTAAGAATTTTATCAAAGTTGTTTAAATTTTGCTATTTCTAATTATTACCAAATGTATTATTGTTGCTGTTGTTGCCTATTGTTTGTATAGTTGCAATATAACAAATCAACGCAGGCTTTACAGTAACATTAACAAACACCTTCCCTCTGTGGAAAGCCTGTAACTCCACATGGATTTGATTCTTCTGTGAGATACTGAGATGTCACCAAATCAATCTGTATGTCATTATAAATGAAACCATCAGTGATGCATCCCAGCGCCAGGTGGTAATAATATCCTGTGTTCCTCATTTTTGTCATGGCATTACAAAACAATGTACATCTACTGGCAACAAGTGTGACAAAAGATCGTCTATATTGAAGAGTAAACACTCGGTTCTTAAAAATGTGGCTTTGTGTGTGACAGGTTTTGTTAAAAGACCAAATTTTTACTGTGCAGATTTATTTTAAATGTAACAAGTGGAGTGGTTTGTTGAAAATGTGAAAGAAATAGTAAAAAATGTCGATAAAACGATGTTTTGTCTGATTAACAGTCCAAAAACCAAAGCTGCTCAGTGAACTATCACAGCAGACAGATAAAACGGCAGATCCTCATAGACAAAGAAAGGTTTGTTATTTAAATTACTACATCGTAATTGGGATATTATTTGAAGTCATTAAATATTTAAAGTTAACTGGAACATTAAAGATGCTAATTTGCATTAGCTGATATAAAACTTCCTATAATGTCGCGCGCATGTTTTGCAAAACATTTTTTCTTCCGGTTACGATCTTGTATTAGATAATGGAGCAATAACACAAAGAACATCGCTGTGATATAAATCCACTTGAGAAATTAACAATTTATAAAGTTATTCAGGCTGCTCACACCCGTGGTCTACAAACTACGGACACATCGTACCTGTATGTGCGCATATTAACACAAATGTGACCGATAACAAGATAATTAACTTCTGCTCACAGGTTATGGATCACATATAGATTAACTTTAAAGGCCCCGTTAAGTGGATTCCTGTGGCTGAAAAACAGATCAGAGTGAGACCTCTTCACTGCAGCTCCTCTCTGCTGTGACCCGGCCAGGTGAGGCACTGACAGCTCCTCCGGCTCTCCGCCTGTAACCATGTGACGCTGCCGTCCATCCACACAGATCTGAGAAAAAGTTGTTGTCAATCCAGGAAACAAAACAGATTTTATTCTCCAACCACACTTGATTTTAAGGATCTTCGGCTATGGATAAATTAAAATCGGTGTTAAGCGGAGAAGAGGCGCGGAGGGATGACCGGACTATTTTACAGGTAAAAACCCAAACAACTAACTTCAGCCTTCAGCATTTGAACCGTGATCGCAGCTGATACACTGATTTAAAACTGTGTTGATGCAGACTGTGAATGAAGCCTCCACTTTAGGATGGGGGATGCGCGTGAAGGGGTTCATCGCCTGTTTCGTGGTGGGAGGCGCGTGCACCATTTTGGTAATGATGTTTAATCATTTCTACAACATTGTCTTGTTGCTGTCTCACAACAAGGAAAAGAGCAGAGCTGATGTGGCCTTACTGGTTCTTCTTGCTCTGAGGAATGTGGAGGATGTGATGTTCATTCATGGCAGGAATAACTAACCCCGCCTTACCTCACAGATAACACCATGACGTGTGATTCACCTGCCTTCATGTGTGTGTGTCCTGCAGGGAGTGTGTGTCCTCTTCCTCCCCAGGGTTGGTCTCACTCTCTTCATTGTCTTTTACACTTTTGGAAACATCTGTACCCTGTGCAGGTTTGTGTCAACTATGCCTAGTTTATGATGCTTTCATATTTTCTATGAGCCACAGTTACCACATAGAGACTAATAACTCACATATTCATTCTGTCCAATAGCACGATGTTCCTGATGGGACCACTGAAGCAGCTGAAAAGGATGTGTGACAAAACAAGAGCCCTGGCCACCACATTTATGATCGTTAGTGCACAAAATTAATTTGCTTTCACCCATGAGGCTTTTTGTAAAACCTACTGCCACAAAGTTATGGTTTTACTCCTAATGGTTTATTTATTGTCTCTTAATATTACAAAAAAACCCACAAAAACTACTGACTAGATTTTGATTGATTTTGATGTTTGTGAGATATGGAGTATTATAAAGAACAAATGATACATTTTTGGAAAGATGAGAGGATAGCAAAATGGAAACTCTTATCTCATAAACACTCAAAGAGCACCACCAAGGCATACCACATGTTATCTCCAGCAAACTGTCTCACATTGTAGAGGTGACCACCCTGCATGTGATCTTCTGGATCCAAAATGTCATCCCATGTTCTCTAAATCTCTCAGTCAGGCATTATTATTGTCAAGATTCAAGCTTCATTGGTCACTTCCACGATATGTTGAAAATACACAGGAGTGTGAAATACCTCCTTTTCCACCAAACAGGTTCCAGGGCCAGTTCCTGACTTAGACCCAGTTTGTGGTGTTTCCAGAACCGGCCCCAGCTACTAAAACAGGGGCCACCTCTGGCCCCACTTCTTTGCTGGGCCAGACTTAGCACCGATTAAGTAACGACTACACCAGGAGCTGGAGGAGCGACGGTAGAAACACAGCTAGTGATAGTTGAAGAGTAAAGTAATGAAAATACGGTTTTGTCTCTGGATCTCAGTGTAGACTGTAAAACCAGGAACAGCACTTGTATGCACACGATAACTCCTCCATTTAAACATTATTACAGGATGCACTTCACTGTCATATGCCATCAGCAAGAACATTGTGATTTCCCAAAACTGAATAAATACCACACGTAGCAGTGCAACACTGCTTTGTTAACTCAATCATGTTGTAACTAGAATATCTGCTGAAAAAAATATTTTTTTCATGGACTGATAGTAACAGGGTAACAGTAGTTTGTTAACAGCAGCTAGCTTGCTAGCGGCTGGTTGTTGTGAACCGGCTACCTATGCAGTGATGTACTGACCTTTTACGGTGATGCGGCCCCAACCTGGCTCCTTGCCAGTGGAAAAACAAACTGGTTCATAGGATCTGAACCACCGGGACTAGCACCAGCCTGGACCTAGCACCTGTTCTTGTTCGGTGGAAAAGGGATACACACACTGTGCTGCATATATGACATGAGACAGACTATTAAAAAAAAAAGCGTATACATGATTGAGATAGTTTTTTTCCTTTTTATTCAGTGGCAGTAATGAAGAGTGGTCAGTGTTCATGTTTTTTTTAAGTCCCTGTTGGTGATTTGTTACTTTCTTTGCTCCAGACTTGCCTTGTGTTGACTCTGTGTGCAGCTTTCTGGGTGAGTGAGCTTCATAGAAAAAAGTCTATAGTATTCTGTTAGTGGTTAATTTGCATAATTCATTACCTTCTATTGATCTTTTTTCCCACAGTGGAAGAACTTTGGACTTGCTTTGTTATTTTGCATCTTACAAGTCTTGTCATTTACCTGGTGAGTCACTGTTCCCGCCTCCTCTCCAGCTGATGTTTCCAGTCTGAAACTTCCTGTTCATTTGCAACATGATGTGTTTTATTTTGCAGGTACAGTCTGTCGTACATCCCGTGTGTGAGGTTTGTCATTTCACCATCGTATATTCATATCATCTGCACACACGTTGAGGATCAAAGTGTCATTTGAAGCGTGTCTGATCTCTTTCCAGGGAGGCTATCCTGAAGATGGTGGCTGTCTGCTTGAAGTGAGCCGAGTGTTGGCGGTGAAGGTTCAGGCTGGATGACGGGTTTTAAAAGAAAAGGGGCGGGTCTCTTACTGAAGTTCCTGAAACAGCCTCCTCATGGCCGTACTGCAGAGTCTGACCCCTCCTGCTGCACTGCCCTCCTCTGTTTACAGGTGAAGAGGGAGAAATGTTTTACCTCCAGAGATGTTTGTCTTCTTCTTCATGCCTCATTCATTAAGCTGATTGATTGTTGCTACTGTGTATATTGATCAATCCCTGTTTAAAAAAGTAAATAATTTAAAGGTTTTTTAAATGAGCACATGACAGCCTGATTTTTATAAACAGAGGTGCAATAAATGTATTCACGTCAATGTATTCATGTATGATGTGCTTGGAAAAAACCTATTTATTAATTCTCTTTTTTTTCTGTTTTACTCACAAAAAATAAAAATGTTTCCTTAAGACTTCTACTCTTGCACTATGCATCCATCCATCCTGTATTTATGCAAAACAGACATAAACTGGTCATTTCATTACCACATTTGGATAAATTAATACACTTGAAGTTGCTCAAAGGTAAATTATTTAATTTAATACAATTCAGCATGGGGCGGCACCATGGTGCACGGTGCACGGTGCATGGTGAAACAGATTTGCTAATATGGTAGCAGTGTATCTTTCTGGGAAGGTCACCCACCACTGTGAATGTCAGGCTGAATCTTTACTGAGGTTAATTTGTCACCGCTGAGAGAGCAGCAGAGTACCAAAGAGTACCAAAGAACTTTCATTTCATTTCCCCTGCAGACCGATTTATCTCACGATCCGCCTGTTAAACTGATGATTTGCAGAACAGGAAGCTGGTACTGAGGTCTGCTTTCCGAGGGACTTCTGGGGAATTTTAGTCACTTGACGAGACCTGGCATCACCCTGGAAGCTTGTATTAGATTTTTAATCATTTGCATGGTTTCTGCTCTCAGGCTGAGATCTTTGAGGTCACCATACACTGACTCCAGTTCAGCAAATATAACCGCAAGTTCCTGAACTGTATCCACAACCATAGACACAACTTGTCCTCTTCTGTTTTGTGGTTCCACTTAAGTTACCATATCTGAAGCCCACGTGGCGTCAGGCCTCACTGCTTTCTGACTCCTCTTTGCTCAAGGCAGCAGCACTTCTCACCATCATGTCCTTCTATGGCAAATACAAAAGAGATAGAGCTCAGAGGGCCTGTAAGGATCTCACTGACATCACTACAACAACAGACTGAACTTCATCAGTGGAGCTCTTCTGTCTCCCTGTGGACATGAATGATCACACATTTATAAGAATCACCACTAATGGACTTATAGACCCACAGGTGACCACCAGGTGTTAGATTAGTGTTTTTTCCCTTCACTATTAAAGTATGAATAGGTTATTCTGCTATATTTATGTAAAGATATACTGTATGATTAAGTTATAATTATATATCAGCTGACTCTTCTTTTTTTACCTAGTTATTAAAGAAACTAAAAATTGTTTGTGTATAAATTTGATCTCAGGTGTATCTCTCAAAATTAACCCAGAAAGCAAACCTCCACCAAGGCATAATCCAGCTGTACTGAAGCTACAGACTGAACACTGCTGCCCTCTAGTGGTGAAAATAACAACACTGCTTTGCTAAAACATTCAATCATAATGTTACTAGTTATAAAAATCAGCTGCAACCCTCTGAAGCTCAGGTGGATCATCTTTGTGACCACAGACGTAACCATCAAGTCTCAACACTGCAATACCACCAGTGGTCACTAGATGCTGCTCCAGAAACTCTAGCTCCAATTCAAAAATCATCATTTTATATCATGAGTACTCACTCAGTAAACCTCAGCGGTTTGAAATTGTGTGTTCTGTAATTTTGATATGTAACAAATACTTGTACTTACCTGTTGAATAACTGTGTTGCATACTGAATTAGTTTTGTGTTACTAAATGTACTTTGTGTTAAATCAACAGACATGAACAGCTTCAATAAAATTTTCAAGGTTTGGTTTTCTGTGTAAATGATCTGAATTTGTATGTAATGTCATTTGTAACATTTTTTTAATTGTATAATTCTATAATTTTTGATTTAGAAGATTTTCATGCTAAAAGCTGATGCTTTTAATTTATGTGGAGCAATTTGGCAGAAGAACCTCCTTTGGGATTCATAAATTTCTATCTCATTAGACACTGTTGTGTGTAGGTGTTGTTACCTCCACCAAGGAGAATATTTTTTCACCTGCTTTGGTTTGTTTTTTAGCACCACAATGAAAAGACATTTATACAGATCTTGATGATTTTCTTTGGAGAGACGACGTATCACCAGAGGAACAAAAGATGACATGTTGTGCAAGTTCAGAGGAGGAGATCCTGCCTGAAAAAAAATCCCCA
This sequence comes from Pseudochromis fuscus, assembly GCA_900323345.1. Lineage (NCBI taxonomy): Eukaryota > Metazoa > Chordata > Actinopteri > Pseudochromidae > Pseudochromis > Pseudochromis fuscus. The sequence goes on from OOFC01051032.1 coordinate 20,754, forward strand.
AACCTCTCTCACTTTGTTACGACGTTGTGTTACAGACCTGTCCTCAGAAAATATTCATTCATATCACAAAACGCACATTGTTGTTAACAGTTATAAAGTTCGTCTCCAGAGGCAGGAGGCAGACGTTATTGTTGTTTTAAATCCTCTTCTGCTCGTTCACAGGACTTTGTCACCATTGAGTAAGTTGGAAAATTACCCATTTTTCTCGAGGCCTTTGTGAAGCTGATCTTATGACTGGCTAATTGTAACAGTGTGTACTGAGAGACGGCTGTTTTCAGATGACTGCCGGCCATGTGCTGAGGTTAGGCTCCATAAAAAAAGCTGAACATCACCAGCAGTACAGTTGATTTGAAAACAAACCAGTGTTTCATGTGCTGCTGCAGCAGAAATAGGAGCCTACGCTGATCGGAGGCGTGAAACTTCATTGGATGCTGAGATTAGTTTTAAAGGCATCATCCCTTCTGTCTTGTGTTCAGAGAAGCTGTTGTCTTCAGTCAGTCCTGGTGTTGTGGATTTTTTATCGCTCGCTATGAGTAAGTACAACAGTGAGCTGACTAAGAGGGAGCAGGAGCTGCTGAGGATCCGTCGAGACAGCGACACGAAGGCCGCCGAGCTCGTCAAGATGGAGAAGATGCTGCAGCACACCAAGAGTCTGCTGGACAAGAAGCCAGACTCTGGTTCGGAGACCATGGGCTACCAGGAGAACATGGGTCTGTATCACAAACTGAGCCGTCTGACTTTGTAAATCTCCATTGTTGGTGTGTGTGATTATGAGTTTTGTGATTTGCGCTGCAGTGGAGGACCTGGAGGAGAAAGTGCGCTCCAGCAGACGACACAGGAGGAACTCCCTCCATCACACGCAGATGCTGGAGAGCCAGATGAAGACGGTGAAGGGCGAGCTGGTGGGCACGCTGGACCACCTCCAGGAGCTGAGGAACGTCCTGCGCCGGTCGCAGCAGAAAGCAGAGGAGCGCAAAGCTGCGATGGAGAAGCTGGCAGCGGGACTCAGGTGAACAGATGCTTTTCATCCAATACCAGCCTCCTGAGCTTTTCAACCTCCAGTGCACCTGACGTCCTAAATCCTGCCGTGCACACAACACTGGTGACACCTGAGAAGAAGAGGCCTGAGCTGTGTTCACTGTCTCTTCGGCGAGGCTGTGAATCCTCCTCATGTGGACTTTATTTATGATTACATATAGCCTCTTCTTTCGTTTTTTTCCTCAAATTCACACACCGAACGTGTTCTTCCTCTTGTATTTTCCTGCTGCTTGTACTAGGAAAAGCTCTCAGCAGTTTATTGATTTAGTTGCGTATCTTTCTTTTACTTTTCTGAGAATGAAACATGGAGCCAACACTCATATGAGATGGATCATCTGAGGAGCAACAATGAGTCGTATTCAGCTCCTCGGGTTTGTCGCTGACCTCCACACTTTCATGTTTGCTCCTCTGTCCAGAAAAAAAAAGTTTTTGATATCCACTTATTTGATTTTTCAGTTTTCATTATATAACATGAAAGTCTACATCACTAATTATTCATTGTGGTGTTATTGAAATCCTGCTTTGTGGGTGAGAACTGTGTCTAAGTCTCTAATTAGAAAATATATGTTATAAAAAGCACATCACTGTAAAGTGAAATATATCCACACACATCAAAAAGAGCCTCCAAAGAGCCTTTTGGTAACATTTCCAGACGTCCTACCAAGAAAGTTCGAGGAATATTCTTCAAATTAAATTTTCTTAACCTTTTGAGAACTGAGGGAACTTTTCATGAAGGTTCCCTGAAGATTATTTTGTCAAGTCTTTGGAGAAACTTTAGTTTTCACAATAGCAACACATGTTTGAGCAACCCTGAGGTGACTTTGTCAAACAGTTAAGGAAAACTATCATTTCCCGATATTTGTAATTACTCTTTGTATTATGGATGAATCTAAAGAGTTTTAGAAAAACAAACAAACAATGTTGTTCTTTAAAAAAAATGTTTGAAAAATTTTCCAGTTGGTAGAAAAGTTTGATCCAGAATCCTGCAGCATGTTCGCTCCCTCTCAGATAAACAGCCTGTTGTTGGTTTCGGTGCGGTGAGTCATCTGAAAGCTGTATTTGTTTCTTCCCTGTGGCAGAGATGTGATGACACCTAAATTAGAACAGCTGGTTTCACACGGCATCACATGCTGTGAGGCTGTGGGGGGATTTTATTCACTGACCCCAACCTAAACATTAAACTGTAACCATGACACCATCCCAGGACAAAGCTGTACAGACTGTTCATTATGTACATCCTGTGATGCTCTCTGCTTCCTCCTTCTTAGTTCTGTTTGTTACATTATCAATGCAGTATATACTGTATGCATGTGCATATTTAACTGAAGCGTAAAGTGGAACTGCACATCATCAATCATCACAATGTCATGTTCTTGATTCATCACAAAAAATAATAAAAAGGAAAATACTGTTTTTTGTTTTTCTTACTTGCAAGATAATTAATGCAGATGTTCACAACCAGTGAGCCCACAGGGGGCGCTGGAGACCTGGGAGAGGGAACAAGCAGCACCCTCATCCTCTCCTTAACCCATACCTGTAGAGAGATAATAACAACTATATATAACTAATTATAACGTTTACCCATAAGTTGAAGTGTTTTTGAGAACTTTGAAGAACTTGTTGAGAACTGAGGATTACTTTATATAATTGTGAGCAGACTTTTAGTTCCTTGAACGTCCCTTGGACCAATAGACTGTGTATCAGAGACATACAGTCGATGCTTCAAGCCCAGTTTTTTACAAGAACGTTCCCAGGATGTAAAGAAACTACTCCTGATGGGGAAACACTTGTTCAGGGGATCAATTAAAGGTTCCTGCAACCCTGAGGTGACATTTGTTGAACCTTCCCGCAAAACAAACTTGTTTTCTAGGTCGAGTGACGAGCTTTTATTTTCTGCAATTCACAAGAAAACAGTCAGTCATTTTCTATACCTGCTTCTCCACACTTGGGTCCCAGCTGTTATCAGGCAGGAGGCGGGGTACACCCTGGACAGGTTGCCAGTCTATTGCAGAGCTAACATATAGACAAACAATCATACCTACAGTCAATTTAGTTTGATCAATTCACCTAACAAGCATGTCTTTGGACTGTGGGAGGAAGCTGGAGTACCTGGAGAAAACCCACACAGAAAGGCCCAAGCTGAGATTTGAACCCCAAATCTTCTTGCTGTGAGGCACAAGTGCTAACCACTGCACCACTGCACCGCCATGAAAACATAACAAACAAAAACAACAACAGCAGTGTTTCCTGGATCAGAACAGGTCGACAGTTTTGAAAACAAATACATAAAAACTGGACTCAAAAGTGAGGTCAATGCAGAAGTGCAAACAAAAGTACAATACCACTGATGACCACAAGATGCTGCCTCCCGAAACATTGATTGACAGGTGTGGTTTCCAATGATTTACAGTTGAGTAACTCCTGCTGGAGACAAACAAAACAGTTTATCCAGTCTGACAACATACTCGCTGTTCAACTTCAGTATTGTTGTGGAACATTTCTGGTAAATTGCCTTTATTTATTTATTGTGGCACCACCTCCACTCCTTAGCCAATAATATTATGAACCCAGAGACACTTCCCTCATGCCACTTTAATGCGTCTGCATGTGTCACACTTTGAATCCACTACAGGACGGAGCAGGCACTGGTGCAAAAACATCAGGTCATTCAGTAAATGATGTGGGATTGGTGGTGTGGGCGACTTTAACTGTACGTTCAGAAAGAAAGGAGCACTGTCTGGCAGAGCTGTAACAAACGTTCTTGTTTTGACAGCTCTGCAACATTTGCTAAAACCAAAAAGCTTGAAAACAGGCCTCATGATAACAAGTGTGGCACTTTCCAGAAATAGTTTCCTTGTTTCCCTCAATAATCCACAAAACACACTGTCATCAGTTTCATAAGCATTTTGCATTTGGTAGAAAGTAGTTTTGATGTTTGTCTTGAAGCCTTAATTCGTCTGATGCTAAACTTCTGTAGTTGATGGGAGAGTCCTCAGAAAAAGTATGCCCACTTCCCCAGATTAATGTGACGGCTGGGGTTGCATATATGCACAAAACTCTGCAAAGTTTGGTGCACTTGAAGACAGTTTTATGTCCAAGTCCTTCAGATCATTTAGAACTGAAAACATGTCAGCCAGATACACAAGCGTCTGCAGAAAATCCTCGTTGCATAATAGTGTGAACAACCTTGAATTTAGTGGACGAGCTTTAATAAAGTTTACCACTTTCATTGAGGACTGAAAGTAGGTCACCTGGCATGTTTTTGGCTGCGATGGCCTCCCTGTGAATGTGAGCTATGAGCCCAGTGTGCTTCCCTGTCATTGACTTCGCCCCATAAGTGCATATTCCCACACAGCGTTCGAGTGCATTGGATCTCATAACGGCATCAAGTCAAGTCAAGTCAAATCAATCTTTATTTTTAAAGCACATTTAAAACAACCGACATTGACCAAAGTGCATCAACTGAATTAAATATTTCTTCTCCAGTTGTTCGGGTAGCGACAGGGGGCGACAGCAAAAAATCCTCCTTCACGGTGCCTTCAAAAAGGTAACGACTGTGCACCAACAGATGAGCCAGACTTGCCATATCTGTGGACTCATCTACTTGATTGACTAACGTAGCCAGGATGTGTTCAGACATGGCATCAATGTGGCGCGATACAGTGTTGGTGGAAACTGGGATCACATCCAACTTTTTTGCTTCTCTCCAATCGCACATTCAACCATATCTTTGGCGACTGGCAAACACACGTCCTCAACAAGTGTGTGAGATAGTCCCTTTTTTGCTGTTCTGTAACTGGCCAGAAATGAAGCCATTAGTGCACTTTGTTTAAATCCACATGAATGAAACTGCAGTTGTTTTGGCCTCTTTTTTAACTCCTACAATATTGATCTGAAAAATGTGAGGCGTTTTTGACTGACATGGGCATGTTTAGTGTTCAGGTGGCGACATAAATAAGACGGATTCAGACTGCTGTTAGACAGAACCTCACTGCACACCATGCACTGTGGCTTTGGGGAGTCCACATCGCCAATCCAAATGAAATCCAGATTCAGAAAGGCCTCGTCTTATTTCCTTTTAGCTTGTCCAGTCTGATTCCCACTCTCCCTGTGTCTTTTACCCCTTTGCTTTGATGAGGGACCTGGGTGATCGCTCTGTGATTCATGTGCTTCCTCTTCGTTCCCCTGCGTCTTGCCGGCATCACTCTCACCTCACCTCCACACTACTCTCTGTTTTTCTCACCTCCAGTTCTTCCTGTCCTTTTACACCATCATTGCTGATTCTAACTTTTGATTTATCAAAGTTTCCCAGTTTTTAACCAGTTTTGCATTTTTGCATATTTGCTTGCAACGCTGCCCTAAAGCTAACCTAGTTGCAGTTTGCGCCCTGTAGCTCTGCCGGCAGGAAGTACAGTTTGAGCGCATTTTATACAAAATAAAAGTTTTAAAATAAGAGCCTACAGATGATTTTCTTGAATTTTTCATATTCATTGAACTATATTCACTTATAATCACATGGTGGACTGTCACTTTAAATGACAGATTTTTCCCTTTGCTTCATTGTGGAAAACCCACACCCTGCAGGAACTGTCTGTAAGTGCCCGTTTTGTGCGACTGAAACAATGTTTTGAAGGATCTGAATTGATCTGTTTGAGCTGTTTATTAAAAGTGAAACTCCATTTGAAACAATGCGTGAATTATTTCTTTATTACCGTATTTTCCAGACTATTGAGCGCACCTGTCTATAAGTCGCTATTGAATTTATTCAAACAGTTTCATGAGGTCCACTCTGACCGGGTCTGATGTGACGAGGCTAAATGTATCGGCGGCACGGAGCTTGCTAGCTTGTAAAAAACTAACGAGCTTCGTGCCGCCGATGCATGAGCCACACCGGTGTTTAAGTTCAAAGCGTCAGAAAAAAGTAGCGGCTTATAGTCCAGAAAATACGGTAGTAAAATCTAACACAACAGCCCGCCATTACCTGTTTCTCGTCGTGCACCACCTAGCGGCAGCTTGTGCACCACAGGTGGTACGTGCCTCACAGAATCCCTGGTCTACAGCAAACTTGTTAATTAATTGTTGGTGAATCACTGCTTCTGAAAGGCCTGTAAGTGTCAATGTGATCATACATGGTTGTCTATCACTGTGACTGGCACTGTGGTGCTGCTGTGTCTGGACTCTGCCAAAGTGCACCCTGACTGTTGCCCCGTTCCAGCTGAGATTAAACCGGGATTATGAAATTTTATCCATTTTGCATGATTAATGTTTGTCCTTGCTGTAGTCAGGAACACATACATTGCTGCAACAAATGCAGTGATGCAGTCCCAATCCTGACCTGCCCTTCAACTGCACTCCTCAGGTGAACTCACACACTGAATCTCATATACCTCCTCCCTCCTGCAGCATTATGGTGTATCCCAGTCCGGTTATTGTTCTCCTTTTCATGGATCCTGCATCAATCCTATATACATCTAAAGTAAACTTTGTTACACAAGGTTGTTGTAAGAGACTTTATGAGAATTACAAGTAATCCAAGAATATTGCTTTCTAATGGTCATCTGAATGGTGTGTTGTGTTAGTTCTCCTTCAAACGAGCCTGAAGTTGGAGTTCGGTGACGGCACAGACAGTTGTGGCTGTGTTCATTTCTTTCTCATGTGCAGATTCACAACATTTTATGATATGACACATATATGAATATGTTTTATATGATGCTCCAGCCAAAAGATGCACAAGTTGTAGTGAAGAGGAGGTGAAAAGAGGTTCTTGTCCATTAGCTCAACCTGCCTTCAGTCTTTGTTCGAAGCTACACTAACAGTATCAATCTTCTCACCTTACCCCTGGTGAGAAAGCAAATACATGCAATTCCCAAAATGTGAAATTATGACTTTAACCATATGCAGGAGATTTAAGAATCTCCACGTCTTCATGAAACTGACAGATGCAAAAAGATCCTCTACATGATCAAAGTGCTGCTGCAGGAAATTAAAAGAGAGACACGCCTGTAGGCAGCTGTGACTCATTGATTCATGCATCTGCATGTATCCGTTTATGAAACAGGTATAAGACGATGTTATTACACTGTATCTCGTTCTTCTCAGTGGTCTTCTGGTAAAATGCTGCCAGAGGACTGATGTGTCTTTGTGTGAAGTTTGGCAGCCATGTTGGTTGTGATAGCAGCCAGTTAAAGTTATGTAACACAGCATTTTAGATCAAGTCAAGTTAGAGCAAGTAGTGTGTAGTTGGCAGGCTTTTGTGCTCAGTCACCACAATGGGGATTGTCGAGCCACCTCATTTATACAAAGCATTTCAAACAGCTGGAGTTGGTACAGAGTGTTTTTCCATGCAACACAGTTGACTAGCAATACCCATCTAAGTACAAATTAAGACCGGGAGTCCATGTATGTTTGCTGTGTATGTGTTTTGTCTTGTGGAGCGTGGGGGTATATCCCAGACAGGGACTGTGTGTACACTGCACAATGGGACAGAATGTGCTGATGCAGCTCTAACAGTAGGAGCGATGGAGCCAGTCCTAACCCGAGGTGACTGCAGGAGCTCACAGGAGAGATTTGTACCTTTGCTTTCTGTCAGGTTGCCACATGGGAATCAGAGGGCATGGTCACAGACTTAAGCCGCTGACAACCCAGTGCCAGACACACCAATGGCTGTGCAAGTAGAGAATTGTTTATCGTAGAGTGAACAGTCGGGAATCAGGAAGCAGATGACCCCCATATTCAGTCCTGTTTGTTCTGACCTGCAGAGGCTCCTTGATGTGGATTCAGAGTCATGGAGTCCTGGAGTCCTGAGTTCTGCATTAAAGTTGCACTCAAATGCATTTTGAGAATATGTAACCGAAAAAACAGGATATGTAGGCGGGACAAATTGTTTGGAGTAATTTGATTGGACCATTGAAACACAACGAAATACCATAGTTGACTAGCTTCTAAATAACGTACCTGGAACTGCTACAGTATGTTTCCATGCTGGTTTGAATACACAAATAGACTCAGATCTTATTATTGTCATGAACAACATTTTGACAGTATTTAACTTCCATATTGTGACACATTCTGGCAAAAACCTCATATGTAGCAGGACAGAACATCTTGGAGGAATTTGTTTGGACCATTGAAATGTAACAAAACATCATAGCTAGCTAGCTAGCAAACATTACCAGATAACGTTACTACATACTAATTAACGGCACAGTTTCAACAAACTAGGAAAGTAAATGTGATTGCCTTTGATAAAAAAAAAAAATTCAAAAATTTGTCATTTTCTGGTCAACATACAACTGGGGATGTGATCTAAAAGCATTAAAAAGACATTTTTCATTGCAGGTGGACATATTACCGTATTTTCCGGACTATAAACCGCTACTTTTTCCCGACTTTGAACCCTGCGGCTTAAACACCGGTGTTTCTCATGTATCTGCGGCACGAAGCTCGTTAGCTTTTTACAAGCTAGCAAGCTCCGTGCCGCCGATACATTTAGTGTCGTCACATCAGACCCGGTCAGAGTGGACCACATGAAACTGTTCAAATAAATTCAATAGCGGCTTATAGACAGGTGTGCTCAATAGTCTGGAAAATACGGTAAATATTCTTCCTAATGGTAACTCAGTTACTTGTTTGTAAGAAACGTTTTGTCTGAACCTTTAACTAAGACGTATTGAACATGACTTTACTTCTGCACCATCATCTGGGCACCGATATGAGTATTTGTTTTTTTTTTCCTGTCATTTATAGAATTACAGAAAAGGCAGCAAATGATTGTGTCAGCTCCAAGACTGAGCTCTTACTCACTTGTTCACAGATCATACTACAATGGCAGGTTTTTGGCTGAATAACACCTATTAAATCTTTTAGACAGTATTTTACAAGCTTATTTTAATGCACATTTTCTAGTGAATTTCTAGTAAAGTAAAACAGTATTTGCTTGAGTAAATGTATGAGACAGAATAAATGTAAATAAATGTAAATAAAGTGATATTACAGGATCTTTTTGTGTGAAATGGTGCTTTGAGTCTCCCCTGTGTCCTGTACTTGAGGAATGCAGCATGGAGGGAGTGCTGTGGCTGGGCTGGGTCGGGATGAAACCTGGACCTGGACCCGCCCCTGCGGTCTGAACGCGGATGTCTGCGCCACCTATAAAGCGAAGGTGAGCGCAGGCAGCCGGGGCGGAGAACCAGGAGAAGAGCCGTGCAAACCTCCTCACACCCAGCATCTGACTTCTGACTTCAACAGGTAATTACACAACATTTCCTCCGTCCTGAATGAACTGCAACATGTTGATCCTACGCACGGTGGTTTGAATCATAAGTGATGTTTAGCATAAAAGAAAGAATGCATGACTTTTTATTCCCATCTCGGTTATTACACCTAAAACGATTGTTTCGTCCATGGCATAGCGACTGTATTTGCACATATTTTCCACTGGTGGGTGGAAACTGCGCAGGGAAATTATTTTATTTTTTTTTGCACCGTTTAAAAATATGCATGGAAAATGACGAGGAAAAGAAGCATGAGCACATAGTATTAACATACAAAATCTAAGTACTACAGAGGGGTCAATACGTGTGTATATAATTAAATATTTCATAACCGTGGGATGCAGGGTTTTGTCAGTGTCAGTGGGGAGTGGCACTTGGACTCTTTGTACTGAGTGGGGAGACACACCTTGGTTCATCAGGTGATTTTTTTTTTTCACTGAACACACTGTGAGTGAGTACCTGCAGTACAAGTTGAGCAACAGATGCTGCACAATAAATGCCTGACAGCTTTTTTTTTTCATGCAAATGGGAAAAAAGCAACAATAATTCACAGAGGTGATGTAACTGCTTGCTTGAACTTCTTAGTGCAGTTTTTTCTGGTCTGAATCCAAACATGAGGAGAATCTGACTCCAGGAGTATCACTGGCACAATTCTGATGTGCAGAAAATAGTGAGAAATTGTGATGGTGATGTCATCAACTTGCTTATTTTGTCAACTGATTGTATGAAACTGTGAAGCCCTCTGTATGTATTTTGAGGCGAGTTATATCCTTGCTTATTGTCTCCTCTCAGGCACGATGTCAAAGGACGTCTTCCAGCACGTGGGGGAGGTGCCCGGCCTGCTCATATGGCGGGTGGAGAAAATGAATTTGGTTCTCCTGCCTGAAGAAAACCAGGGAGAATTTTTCACCGGAGACTGTTACATTGTGCTGGAGACCGACAAGTGTCTTCGTTTCTCATGTCATTCATGGATTGGTAATGAATTCTTTGCTGGCAAACTTTTTATACACATTTATACAGATATCGTTTCCCCATTTCTGTCTGTCTACACTCTGTTTTACAGGCATTCACTTTCTTCCCTTTTTGCTTGATCTGTTAAATTGCAGGCAAGGAGGCTTCTGCAGATGAGCGTGGGTGTGCCGCCATCTTCTTAACTCAGCTGGATGATCACGTGAATGGAGCTGCAGTCCAGTATAATGAGTTTCAAAACTGCGAATCAGTCAAGTTCTTGAGCTACTTCCCAGATGGTATCAAATACCTGGTAAAGTATACATGCTTCTTGTTTTCAAGCATATATTCACAGAAATGTAACAACGTATCACTTTATTACCAAGAGAGATGAATCGATTTCTTGGTGCCACACAAAAAAAAACCTCAAAGCGGTTTAATGAGCTAACCTAAAGGGGTTGTTAAAGTGCTGTGAAGGAGAGTTGCTCCCTCAGGTTTTCTGCTGAAGGTTTCCATGGAGAGTTTGAAGGAGGCGTGCAGCAACATGCTCGTCTTAATGCCAAAACAACAAGTGGCTGCAGATGTTAGGAATGAAATAGATAAATGGAAAACACACCAGTCAGTGTTTTATATATGGGCAGATTTAAACTTCAAATTTCCCAGGTATGAATGTAATCTTTAAAGTTTATACTTGTTTTAGAAAAACATGTATAATGACTCTTTAATGGCTTTGTAGTAAGTATCATTGTTTAGTCTGAATGCACTGTGTTCATTTCTGATCAGCTCTAACTGCTCTTTGATCACCACCACGTTATCTCAGATTGTCGACATAGTCGTCCTGCATGTGTGTGTAGATTTTCAACAAAATTCAGTGAATGAAAATTGTGAATTTATCTCATTTTAGTTTTTCTCATAATATTATAAAAAGGCAGACAGAGCAGTGCAGGGAAAAGTACCTACCTTGCTACGGAGCGACAGTTTGTAGCAACTTATAAACTGATTCTGTATTAATGCTGTATTCACAGCTTGGTTTCTTCTGCACCCAAGTGGCCAAAACGTGTAATTGCAAGTTTTAAGGAATAGCTGACCTCTTGGTGGGAAACAGAGAAAAGAAAAAAGTCTGTATTAAAACGTTTCACAGAGTAGAAATGATAAAAATTTGTAATTTAAAAGATAGTAAGGAGTCCCTAAAGTCCCACAAGGTAATATTTTTTTAATTTATAATTTGCTATGAACTCACAGCGTATATATAAATATAGTTGCTTTTTTTTAGTGAAAATGTCCTTAATTATACAAGATTTCTGTCAATTAATAAACCAGGTCTTTATTCTCCTGTTAATTGCTCCTGAATATTTATGTAGATTTGAATTTTACTGTTTAATTTATTAAATAAATATTAAATAAAACATTAAACTAAATTATGGTACATTTATGAAAGTTTTTGTTTGCAAAAATAAACTTTTGTAAATGTAAATTTTTTGTAAATTACAGGATTAACCAAATACAGGAAAAATCTGTAACATAAACCACAAGTAGTTGCCATGAGTATACAGCAAACAAACACAAAGGTAGTGTCAGTCACGTCATCTAACTGAAAATATAAAACCAAATAAGGACATTTTCTAAAATGTACTGTAATATTAATTCTGTAATTTGCCTATCCTTTTAGTTTGCCGTCCTTGGAAACCCAACCATCACACAGTTTTAACTCATGAATCAGCTCCTCTGCTTTTTTACAGAAAGGCGGAGTCCGTTCAGGCTTCAACCACGTGAGGCCCAACACTGTTACCGTGGAGCGCCTGCTGCGTATCAAAGGTCGTCGACCCATCAGAATCACAGAGTTTATACTTGAGTGGGCCAGCTTCACCAACGATGACTGCTTCATCATTGAACTGGGACAGGTGATTTAAATCAGGACTCGCTGCTCGAAATGTTTTGACAGAGAAAGTCCACATTTCAGATTTCACCACAACTTTGTTGTCACCCTCTTTTGCTCGGCTCCTCTGTGAAATGGTAGAACATCTTCACCTGGACAGGCGGTAAGAGCAATCCCTTTGAGCGCAACAGAGCCATTTGTGTGGCCAATGGTATCCGTGACAATGAGCGCGGAGGTCGTTCTGATGTAACCATTGTTAACGAAGGCGAAGAACCGGAAGCTGTCGTGCAGGTAGGTTAGGTAGATTTTATTTTAAAAAATCACAGGAAACATTTGTCTTAATAGTTTGTCACACTCATGTGGATGCTAAGGATGCTAAGTACAGGGTTGGGTTTATTTACAGAAACTCGGACCCAAGCCCAAAGAGCTCCCAGCTGCAACGCCTGATAAGGATGTTGGTGCCACGAGGAGAGACGAGGCAGTTCTCTATGAGGTGAACACACACATACACACTAACAGTGTTGAACACTGCTGTAAGTGAAGGATACAAAACAAGTAAATCTGTGCTTTTGTACAAAACTAGTTAATTGACAATTCTGGGCTTACGTCACAAAATACGTCACAGGTCAAAATGGCGGTCAAGCCGGTGAAAACAAACTTTCCGCCCATAGAAAAACATTGGACTTTGGGTGGTTGTCATTTGATTACTGAAGATTATTTTGATTTGACATTGTTTAGAAATGTCCTTTGACTACTATAACAACCTGCCTGCAGAGGCAAAAGTACGATATAAACGCAAATTGGACTTAATTGGTCTAACTTTAGATGACTGTCCTTACAAACAGCCAAGAGGTACTTGGAGTAACGACCCAACTCAATGGCCAGAAATAGAGTACGGCGACCTGTACACCTATCTCATTGACACCCCAGGTAGATTTTTCATCAGTTATATTAAGTTTTAAGATGTGTTATAATGTTTAAAATATAAGTTATTCAGATCTGCATACTCTATTCTAATCAGTACTCAGTATATAAGATTGATAACTAGCTGTAATGCTGACGAAGTGATAAT
>OOFC01051032.1:33977-76881 GCA_900323345.1 Pseudochromis fuscus
ACGTGACGCTACATGGCAACAGGAAATGGACCTGGGAAAGGGGTCGAAAGTTTCCCCTTTTCCACTGTTAACTCAATCATGTTGTAACTAGAATATCAGCTGAAAAAAATATTTTTTTCATGGACTGATAGTAACAGGGTAACAGTAGTTAGTTAACAGCAGCTAGCTTGCTAGCGGCCGGTTGTTGTGAACCGGCTACCTATGCAGTGACGTACTGACCTTTTACGGTGACGTGGCCCCAACTTGGCTCCTTGCCAGTGGAAAAGCAAACCGGTTCTTAGGAGAAACGGGATCTGAACCAACTAACCACCAGGACAAGCACCAGCTCGGACCTAGCACCCGCTCTTGTTTAGTGGAAAAGGGAGACGGTGAACTTATTTTGTAACGTACGCGGTGCATGTGACGAGAGACAACACTGAAAACAGCTCGTGTCGCGTGGGTCACTGTCTCGTGCCTCCACTCTGGTCAGGTTTTATAGGTTTTCTTGAGCTCGCCTCTTTTTCAGTTTGTTTGCTGTTTAAAATTTCTTAGTGAACTTAATTCGTAAGTACACAGTGCATTTGACTGAAGTGTCGTGTTAGTCACTTCAGTCAATTCCTACACTCTGGTCTTTTTTTGTTTTGTCCTCCACACAGCTGTCCTCAGGGACAGTGCAGACACTGCAGTTCCTTTACTATTGTGATTAAAAAAAACATTGCTTTGAATCTCAATTTTGAGGCTGTTCTAATAGTTTTCACTTCAAATAATGTACGCATTTAAATCCCACCCATTTCCGGTCAGACCACACCCACTTCTGGTTTAGGCTCCGCCCCTCCAAGTACAGAAACAGATACTGTGAATGGGTAAACAGATACAGGTACAGATAGTGCTGTACTCGCTCATCCCTGGTAAAAACGATCTCCTGGAAACAATAGTTTTCATGCCACTAAACTGTCAGATCCCATTGATTACATTACACCCACGCTATCAAATACATGCCATCTGCCTCAGTTCAACTTTGGCACATGCTAGCGTCAACCTACATTCTCTGAAAAAGTTATTTGTAGCGGGGAAGATGAAATGTGCCAGACAGATTTCTCTCTGGAGTGCTGGGGAGGGCTCAGGAACATCTGAGTCAGCGCTCTTTGAGGCAAATGCAAACCTCTCAAAAATGCTAATCTTTGATTTCTTCCAGATTAGCGGGACTCACGCTGAGCTGGAGATGCTGAAACACAAGTCGCTGGCGGCCATCCGACTTCTGTCTCCTAAGCATGTGATTAAATGGAAACCTGATGCTGTCCTGATGTTTCAAAAGAGGCTTGTCACGCTTCTTTTGGAGGAAATTTTATGACCATAAGTTTGATGCAGATAATTCAATAACTATTTCTTCAGCAGCATTTAGGAGTCTTTGTCTGTGTAGTTTAAAATAACTGCAGTGGTGTTGCCCACGGCGACAAGCAGCATCCACAGCTAGGTAGCGGATGATGTGCTCAATGTTGGCGTTATTAATGGCAGGTCTGGTTGCCGTGGTAGCCATCTGACCTGAGGAGTGTTCACTCAAAGTGAAAGCTTCCAGACTCTTTGGAGTAAGCGCTGCCTGCTCCGCGCCCTGTTTGACTGCCATGTCCTGGAGCCAGGCACAGATGGCATGAAAGAAACCCTGAACTGTAGAGAAAAACCCAAGGCATCCACCTGGGGGCTCACAGGGTGAAACATCATGGTGGAACAAACTCAGTGTTCACAGCACCAGGATGCAGCTCTGCCACAACACTGAGCTTCTGAGGTTGTAGATTACACTCTCTGCTTTACTTTTCTCTATATATGGGCATGAGTCTACATATGTGAAATACCATCATTTGCTTGTTTAATGTAGAATTAACATATGTTCTAGTATTAGAATTCATTGGTAGCGAAGAAGTATGTGGTCGCAATGTTTTCACAAAACTAAAAGTACACAAAGTTGTTAAAAAAGAAAAATGAACTAATGAAGTCATTCTTTTGTTTAATCAGCCATGACACAGTGGTTTGTATTTACATATTTATCCAGCTGAGGAAACATTGTGTCACAGAGCCCTCAGCACAAATGTCATCAAAAGCGGAAATTTGAAATTCCAATTTTCTGCATAAGGGACATCACCGACGGGAGTTAAACTGGAGAACGGAGACCAAATTGATAATCAAGTGGAGCATTTACTCAGCAACTCGCTGCAAGTCTCAGGTGATGTATCAGCTTTGTAAGGAGGAGGCTTATCTCAGGTATGTGATTCTGTAAATGTTCCCTGAAGAACACAACAGCAAGAAAATGTGGAGTGTATGATGAGAAAGTGGATAAAATATATTGTTAAAATGTCATTTGTGCCGTCATATTAAGTAGCTGAAATGCTATGAATTGCTCCATTTCAGTGTAGTTTGCATTAAACTTTTAAGGGATTAGGCGTTCCAGTGGGACTGAAATTATCAGCTGTGCTCCTTATTGGATGTGAAGTATATAGAGAGGCCTGCTTGCAACATGGCTGGGCTAAAAATAGAGCACTTTCATATCACAGTGCTCTTGTGACATGTCACAGTGACATCTGACATGAACAAAGCTTCGTCCATCGTTTGGTCTGAATTTCTAAATCACAAATAAATGATTATTTTAAGCTTTGTTCAGATTTTCTGGGCCTTGTTGTCCAATCTCCTCTCGTCGTATGCCACAGGAGAACCTGTCCTTGTAACCACGCATCACTGTGTCTCTGCATGAATGTCATTGATAGGTTCAGTATTTCTGTACATTTATCATGCTCAGTGGTGACAGTCTCTTTAATGCAAATTCTGAAATTTAATTAAATTGAACTGATGGAGTTTGGGGTGGCAGCAGAGGCAGCGGGCTGTGGGTATGTAGGCGTGAAGACCCAACCATACATGGCCCCCACAATAATGAGTTGGAGCGGGCCATCAGTGGGTGTGGTGGTAAAGTGCTGAGCAGGGAAAGTGAAGGTGAGCCCCACAGGACTCATTTGAGAGGAACGTGGTGCTGAGAGCAGCTCAGATGCCACACACACATAAAAAAAAAAATCACAATTACACATAATTACAGCTTGAAAACTGCGGGCAAAGGGGCTCTTTATCTGCCTATATTGGCTCAGCACTCCACTGTGTCTCTAATTGCTACTCTCCTGCTTGTGCATATCTCTTTCTGCGCCACTTGCCGTGTATTGTTGAGGCACGCACGAGGCATACCTTCACTAATGGTTTACTGCTTAGAAAGGCAGTGAAGCACATTTGAAAGTGAAAATCCTTGTATATCTTTTTTTTGTTTGTTTTTCCACAACTGTAACTTGGATTTTCCATATCTGTCTTATTTGTGTGAGGTGAATGCTCAGTGTGGTATTTCCACCAGCAACCTTCAGCACAGACCTAATACACTGGAATCTACCCAGCTGCTTTATTTTGTGTGTGTCTGCACAGCATTGGCTTTGATTCCCTCTGCAAGGACTAAAAATGTCCACCCATACATCTCCACAATGCACTTAAAACAAAGCCATCCACCACATGTGGGGAACTGCTGGAACAAGTGTCGATATACAGTGTGTGTGTCTGGTCGAGTGTGAGTGTGTGCACTCAGCCCCATTCATCTGCTGAAATGACAGGAAACTCCAGAGCGCTCTCTATAGAGTGCAGTTGTCATGTAGCCCTTACATGCTGTTCCTTAAGGGGCCTTTCAAGTCCTCTTGTTAGTCTGTCATTTCGATCCTGGTCCCACTATGACCTGTTCACTATTACTACAGATCTCCACACACACATACACGATCACACACACGCTGATGTGTTGTTTTTATCTGCGTTCCTGTCTTCTGATTCCTCATGTTGTTCATTGTGACGCAGGGTTTAAATGGGTTTTTATAAATAAATCCCTGCAGAAGCTCAGTTGTGCTCATTATGCAAAGCGGTGATCAGCTGTATTGCGACTGTGGCTAATCTACATATTTTGCAGCTCCTCTTTGAACATCCCGATCCATCCACATAAACTATATGATACCTTATCATTTTCATAAATAATCTTAAGGTAATTTATGAAGGTGAAAACCAAGAAGGGAAACAGCTTGTTGAATAAATCTGTTGTCACCGTCACAGGTTATCGTTCATCATGTTGATGGGTTGCCAAACTTCAAGAGCCTGGTCTTATCTAATATCAGAGGCCAGACACTAAAGAGACAAAGAGTACAAGAGCAGAGACAGGCTGGGAGGGTCATAGATGGATGGCTTTTAGTTAATTTAACCTGGACTGTTTCATTATGCTGAGAAAACTACAGCAATTAACTGAATAGATCGTTATTTTTGTAACATTTAAGCACAGTTATGGACTCAACAAAATGAAATAATCAGATACTCACAATAATGTTTTCCTGAGGGATCTGCAGGCATCGTCAACTTCACCAAATGTATGTAGTAAATGAAAATCAGCAGTAAATATGACACTGGATTATTGGTATTAACGTTCAACAGGCACCTTCTTGGGAACACGATGCTGATGTTAGCTAGCACCTCTTTGCCCTTCGATCTCAAAGCAGCCACAGTTTTTTTTTTATACCATGGATTCCACAAGACGTTGAAACTTTCCTGTGAGACTCTGTTTAATGTCGACATGGTAGCATTACATCATTTCTGCACATTCATCCCCCACTCTCCTACTACCCACGGGTGTTCTTTTAGGTTTCATTATCATGGATAGGGGGAAATGTTCATAGTGAATGTATCTGAACAATGTTCACTGTCAGTATCAGTGATCTCTGATGGATATGTGTAGAGAGCCTGAAGTCTTTGATTAGCAGGCTGCACCATCAGACTCACTTCCCAAAGGAGAAGCAGAATCCAGCTACCAGTGTTAGACCATACACTGAGGAGTGGACGAAGCTGACATGTCACCTGTTGGTTTGTGGGATTGCATTTTGAAGGCAGGAGAACGTCACCATGTTTGTTGTTTGGAGCCAGAAGTGACCAAATTTGGATATAAAGGGAGGGGTCAGGATGCTGGTCTGACCCTGATGTCATCGCCAACACAGATGAGATTTTGGACGTGCGGGCTTCGTAGAGGTCATACTGGTGTCGCACTTGCTCCGAGCGTTTGGTTTAATTCATATGTCGTGAGTGTATCTGCTGAACTCCACATGTTCAGGAGACTTGCTGCTGCTCTGCGTCCTCCTTGCAGTCGCAGTGCATCTCTCACCAATAGCACCCCTGCGTCATTGCCAAAACGTGGGAATTCGTAGGGTTTGTTGATCGTGATCAACATCCTCCGTACGGGATTACGGGCAGTCTCCAGGCATGAAATTTTGCAATATGTACTTGCGTGGTCCATGAGTTTCTTCGCGTTTTTTGTACGTACACAGCCTGTAGACGGGAGTACGGCCGGGTTGGGACCGAGGCTTTAGATGATGACATCATAATGACTTGTGGAAAAAAGTATTGACTGAATATTTCAGGAATGAAAATGACGATATTTGAATTGAAGTCAATTGGAGTTTTTTTGGAGCCAGTATCTGGTGGCCGTCAGGAGTATTGCACTTTTTTTTGAGGCTGGGTTACATACATCTACACTGTCAGACTGTCCCACTTCCTGGATAAGTTACATGTAACTTAAAGTAAACAAAGGAGCAAATATGTGCAGTACTGCAACTGTACTACTCCTAATTTGTAAAAACTTAAAATCTTCACTTGTTTGCGCTGCTTGATGCTCACTGTATTTTTTCTAACTACATAACTATGTGTTGTGTATTAATTTACTGTTAAAACACCAGATTCCTAATGAGATTCATGTTATCATAAGCAGGACATAATGCTAGCAGCACACTATGGTGTACTATAATTACTCCTCACACCTTCAATGGGGTTACTGCTCTGTGGTACTATAGTGCTGCATAGT
The DNA here is from genome assembly GCA_900323345.1 of Pseudochromis fuscus. NCBI lineage: Eukaryota > Metazoa > Chordata > Actinopteri > Pseudochromidae > Pseudochromis > Pseudochromis fuscus. Next base: position 39,862 of record OOFC01051032.1, read on the forward strand.
TTGAGGTATTTTCTGAAGTCTATTTCATACAGTCAGTAATAAAGCGTGTGTGTGTGTGGGCAAGTTACTATTGATGTACTTTCTTTATCCACTCTATTGATATCTGACTTATTGGTTTTCTTATTTATCTGATTTTTTCCCCCTTGGACTCGCTTTGTCATTGTTTTTCCTGTGCCTAATGTTACCCTGACCCATTTGCTCCCCTCACAGCAAAAATTCAATATTTGCAGATACGCTCGCTGCCTCAGCCTCTGTAAATATGTTTTCAAAATCCCATTGATGTGTTTTTTTTTCTCTCTGTGCAAATGCAAGGCTTGTAATTAGATTGATTATTTTAATACATCTAGACAGAATTAAACCCTCCTGCAAAAGAAGCTCAATTTTAGAAGTCATGAGCTATAGCAAAGAGTTTCTTATTCCTGTGATGCAGACCTCAGAGACAATATTTCTATCGAATGCAGACTTAACATTATGCATGCAGCAATGTTGAATGAATAATGTGCGTGCCTTTGGTCTCCGTTCCTCTTCTGATCTGAGGCGTTAGTGACACAAATCCATCTGTCGCTTGATGGAGGAAAATGTAAATCTTGGACCCCTTTGCATATCATGTCTAATTGGCTTCAGTCTTCAAACAGCTCTGCCTTTTAGATGAATCTTTATCAGATGGGTAGCCTGGCCTTCTCATTTAATAACCCTCCGTCAGATCCCAAATGGACAGCATGATTTCACCACACCCCTGAAAATTTGCATCCAAACAATGAAGTTCTGTCCGCTGGACCCCAAATAAAAAAATACCATATTCCCCATATCCCAGTACATGCATTGTAGATTATCAAATATGCTCTGACAACAAAAACCCAAGAGTATTATAATAAAGTGAATCAAAGATGGATTAATATTACTTTTGGATATCTGCGGGAGAATTTCTGCATTAAAAATGATTTAAAATGCCAAAAGACAGAAATATAGATGTTAAACATGACAGTAATAGGAGCACTACTTTTCTGAATTAAAAAGTAACACAAGTCTTATTGCAATAAATGGCCCCATATTCATCTATACCAGAGAATGATGATCCACTCGAAGGCTCCTCTCTGTCTACTACTGCAGCAGTCATCTTTTAACGGACAGAAGATGTAATTTAAAAAATGCAAAAAATAACAGAGTATGACAAGTTAAAAGGCTCTTCGTGGCCAGTGACAAAGCAAACCCAAACTTTTAAACCAAGATTTTAAACGTGTCCAATTATTCAAACAGGAATGAATGAAAAATGTCACAATGGAGAAACTAGGAGACTGTTTTCAAAAGGAAAATTGCAGCATTTGGTATCCGAGCAAACAGTACAAATGACCTATGCTTGTGTTTTCCCAATGAGCAGCAGATTGAAGTTGCACAAATGATAAGTGTTGCATTGTGTCGAGGGTGGTCGAGCACACACACAGGAACCTCTTACATGTTTTCAAGTGGCATGGATTTCATTTTCTTGGACTTAAAATAAAGAAAGACGAGTTTCATAAGTTTCTTTTGAGTTCAAGCCAAATGTAGAACCCAGACCAGACTGACGGGATAAGTTGTGTACAGATTAAACCCCTCTGCAGATTTGGAGCTGAAATCATAAAGGCATTAGTGAAAATACAACATATGACTGAGGCAGATGGAATAGGTAGCCTTGTGTGGTCATCAAATCTGACTTGAGAGCAAATCTTTCAGGAAGAATTAAGAGTTTTAGGATAAAAACAATAAACCACTTTTTCTCCATGTGTGACTGAAGGAGCAACATCCTGTAAGATGATGAGCAGAGTTCAAAGTTTGGGTTTGTGCTCCACCAGAAGTGATTGAACCAAACCTTAACTCTAGACGTGCCATGTTAGAAATGCTGATATGGCACAATTATTGCAACAGTGATGTGTTGCATCAGGAGACAAAAGGACATGTTGGAAATCCAGCATGTGTCTTATTTACAATGTTGTATACTGGGGATGAGAAGATTAACCGATACGTATTGATACGTGATCACATATGAGTGCACGATGTCAGTGCACCGGTAGAGCAGCTGAGAGTAAATGCAGTTTTTGAAGGTTATCAAGATGCATCAGTTATTGCATGTCTGTGTCGATGCAATCCGATCCATTTAATACATTATTGTTTTACATTTATTATTAAGTTTTACCAACACATATTAGGGGCATTGTTTGTTCCACCCACATAATGTGCGTGGGCTGCCCGGATGCACTGATACCTGCACCGCAAATGAAAACTAGATTTAGCGAGGATGAGCGTGAAGAGCAAGCTACTGTCATGACTGTTATTGTTTTTACAGGGACAGTGATGTTTGAAGTAAAAGCAGCGTAACACTGCTAGTACTAGTTTACGTTATTTGAATCTGTATTCAGAGATCTTTGTTAAATTTATTTTTACAGGTCATGAAAGAAATCCCTCTCAGCTGCTCACTGCTGAGCCTTGTTTCAGCTGAAAATAGTTTTTGTATTGCACTTAAATATTCCTGTTTATGCTGAGGATACTTGAATATGTGAGTAAAATGACGCTGCACTGAAAAGCTAGTTTATGAACAGTCTTGGTTTTATTGAGTAAAAAAATAATCCAGTTCATTGAATTGCACAGCATCCTCTTTTACATCACCACCTGAAGTGTGTTGAACCAGATCGCACTGAATCGCTCTGTATCGTGATTTGGGTGTGAATTGTATTGTATCGCATCGCAAAATGCCACACATGTATCTTTAATATATCGTATCGGAGACATTGTATCGAGATGTGTATCGTATCGGCCTTATACCTAAGAGGCCCAGCCCTATTGTGTAGATATTAACTGACCTGAACTGGACTGACACCCCCCCAGCTGAAATGAAGCATCTGCTGGTGATTTTATTAAAAGACATTTTTGTTCTGGTGCCGACACTGGAAAGTCTGAAAATCAGCTGAGACATTTCTTAAAAATGACGGCGATGTCAGCAGCATCTATATCAGTCCATGAAAAAAAATTAGTTTTTTCAGCGGATATTCTAGTTGCAACACGCTTAAGCTAGCAAAGCAGGTTTGTGTTACTATGTGCGTATTTATTTATTTTGGGGAAATCACTTCAATGATGCAGTAAAGCACCCCCTTGTGTGTAATAATGCAAAACAATATCTAATTTGGGTAAAATGTGTTGTATCGGTGTTACTTAGATTGTAACTGGTATAATATCACATACATTTTATTAGTAATTCGTTATATTACTGCATTACAGCGAAATAGTAATATATTACTGTAAATGCATTACTTTTTTAACGCGTTACTCCCAACACTGCCTAGGAAATAAAAATGTTTTGCACAGTGCTTTTCATACACCCAGCAATATCTAAGATGCTGTGCACAGTACATCCACTTTTCTATTATTTTCTTTTTGACACTGGGAATTAACAAAAGAAAATTCTTATGTCAGTCATAACATTGTAATCATGCCTGGTGTTGCTCCTTAGGCCAGACCGAGTCCCTGCTCTGCCTGATGCCAGGTCTCCTGCAGGGAGTTTCCCCATCTCCTTAACACTTTCACAGTGCTCAAACAGGGGGAGCTGGGAAATCTAATATTCCGCTTCATGGTTATGGAACAAGCCACCGCTCATGGTTTAGCAGTCTTTAATTGCATCAGGGAAAACCATGCAATGTACATTTTGCTCCCTAACTCCAACTCATCGAGCGTAATGTATATATTAGTGTAGGCAGGTGGGGGAGTCGCTGTAGCTACAGCTGTCAGCATAACTGCAAGGTGTGAGAGATTGGAGCAGATGATCCCCACAGGTACACAGATCTCATGCAAAGGCGTGCTCGCTTTATTGCATCGCCTCTCCGCCTCTGCACACACGAAACTCAGTTTGCTTTGGCCTAAGATAAATAACATGCAGTGATTTTATATAGAGACAATTAGCCACAATTACATAATAGGCTGTTTTATCAGTTGACCTGTGAATTGAATAAGTAATAAAACTAAAGCACTCTGTTAAAGCCGCAGTGTGTGCTGACTCCACTCTGTGAGCTTTGAAAGTGGTCAAACTATTTTTGCAGCATAGTGCACTGAGCTGGACACTCCTCACCATTTTACAGGAAGTACAGTAAAAAGATGAACTAATGTGCACACACACTTCTTGAACCAACATTATAGCTCATAAGAGGTTACTGATCTGGTTAAAAAAAAAGAAAGAGTTACCTATTTATACCCATTGGTCAAGTGTTGCTTTGAATTTATTTCTAACCTCCACTTAAAACAATTTACCCAGGTCTAGTGCACATTTAGAAAGACAAGGGGCCACATTAAAGTAATAAATAGTCATTTTAACACCAGTTAAAGAGGGTTTGTTGAGTGAGGCTCTGGAGTGGGCAGACTGAGCCCCGAGGTCTTGATCATTTTAACTTCTCCTTCCCCACTTATGTCATGAAGTGTCTACAAATGGGATTAAGAATGGCAACGGCTGGGCAATGCCAAGCATCCGCTGCTCCCCTTCAAATTAATCACCAGCAGCCACATTAGGATGGTAGGTAGGGGTGGGAGATCTTGTGTAGAGACTGTCCTCTGAAGAAAACCACAGCATCAGTGTGTATGTCCCAAAACAATATGTGACAAAGACTTCTAGCAGTTTTAATAATTATAATGGGAGTGAAGAAAGGCATAAAGTGATGATATCAGTGTGGGCAGGGGGTCAGGATGACTGGGTGGGCCAACCAAGCATCAGACTTCAGCAGAAGAGACTGCTTTTCATTTCTTATTTGTAACCATCAATCAAACGCTGTGTGTGTGTGTGTGTGTGTGTCCTAACCTCAACCAACTGTAACCAATACGATGTAGCTCTAATAGAAAACACTTGCATGTGCCTCTGTATAGGGCCTGGACAAACAGCACATGTTGCCTAAAGGCCAGGTAGCCGAGTAACACCAATGTACAGTAGGTACACTGTATAATACCTGCAGTCATTGGTAAACCTTAAGGCAGGGGCCCCCAACCTTTTTTGCAGCACAGACCGGTTTAATTTAAGCATTATTTTCATGGACTGGCTTTCAAGATGTGGCAGATAAATATAGCAAAAATAAAATAACACGAACAACATAAAAATTAAACCTCTAGCACTGAGCGTATTGCTGGCAATACAGAGTAACTAGCATGAAACAACGTATTGTAATTCCTTGGCAATTTGCGCTAGCGACGTGATTCCAGCTGATTCTGAAAGCTGACAAGTGGAGCCTTTTGTATATATCACATATATTACATACATTACAGTATTAATGCAAGGGAATGAAGTCATGCTGTGACGTGCAGCATTCCATACATATTACCGACATTACGGTAGTGTATGGAAGCTCCGCTTGTCGACTTTCAGAATCAGCTGGAATCACATCGGTACCACAAATGGCTGAGGAATTACAGTGATTTGATTGACACATGCCACTTTCTGTCAGCAGCTAAATGTTCGGGGTAAAAGGGTTAAGTTAGCCTTTTCCTCTTTGCAAAGAAGCTCTCCATAGACGTCTGTTTTTTACTCATTTTCGCTAGTTTGCGGGCTTATTTTTTGGGTAACGTGTCTGATACATCGTATCATGTGACCAAGACAAGCGTATTGACATGTCAAGAGGTGAAGACGAAAGTTAAACCGGAGAGAATCTGGTCATTTTTTTAAAAATATAACGTCTTTCAGACTCTAATAGTTAATACAATGGAAATGATATAAATTATGTAATGCCTCACGGACCCGTACTGGTCCGCGGCCCGGTAGTTGGGGACCACTGCCTTAGGGGAATTAGATATTAACTGATCTGTTTTCCTATGGATGAGGGTTTAGTGTGTGCAGGAGTTCGTTATCAATAAATCAGAGCATCATTTGCATCACCTTCAATCACCCGATCTGAAAAAGCATCAGAAATATGCTTTGGAAAAAAAAAATGCTGGATTTGGTATTAGGATCTTTTCTGCTCTTTCAGAAAACAACTTGCACAATGAATCTTGATGTGAGATGAGAGTCTGCAGCTCTTGGCAGAAGTCATTGCCTGCAGGAAAGCAGTCTTTTTTAAATTCATTTTTGCATAAATTCACTTCTTTTCCTCTAGTTGAGATTGTCCGGCTCTGTGCGCACTGCAGTCCTCCTCAGTGCTAACTCTGGTGTGGGCCTGAGGAGGGTGTACGCAGCCATCTGCTACCTCTGTGACACATGGTGTCACCAGCCGCTTCCTTTAACCTCCTTTATGAGCACACACCATGAGCAAGTACCTCACCTGCTCCCACCAGTGAACACAGCTGATTGTTGAAGCGCACAACCAAGCCAGAGGTGCTGCTGCGACTATTCACACTGTGGCTTTGAACGTCGGTGGATGATATTTGATGAGGCTGCCATCCACTGATTGGACAGTACTTTTATTTCCAGGGTGGGTGGATATTATCTTAAGACAAAACATGTAATTAAAATGGATCAAGCTTTGCCACTGTCCTCCATTGTGAAAATCCTGCAACCATAAGGAGATACAACACTCACCCTCTTGCGCTGAGATTCTCCAAGTGGCATTTTGATTGGCAGATGAATCGCCTTCGGGCACAGTAACCTTGTGTGTGCCTGTAGCGATGCGTGGTAACCATCCATCTGAGGGAGCCTGGACAACCTTGTTTGTTGATATACAGTTAGATGCTGCAGCCATCCTTATCAGTACATGTTGATTTAGAGGAAGTGGGGGGGGGGTCTCTGGACACATGGCTACCTGGCTATTTGTGCTGCTAGCTTGTCGGGGAGGTATCTGTTGCTACACTGGTGAAAGATTGCGATACAGCTTCACTCACTTTGCCAATGTATTTTCTGCTCTTCCTGCTGTGGAAGTGTATCCACCCAGACACAAACACCATGACTTGTAGGGGATTACTCAAACTTCAAAGAGACACGTTGGCAGGGGCGAGCAGAGCAGCGAGGACCGACGATTTCTGCTGATTGTGTTTTGCACTTTATGCACGATGAGAACACGCACCACATTAATGTGACATTTCCCAAAACAAAGTAGAGCAACAGTTTACTCATTCCTCTTGTAACCTCAAGATGTTTCAGTACATCATACAACTTCCTTTGGACTCGCTTGAAAAAATCCTTTAGGAATAAGAGTCCAATAATTGGGTCACCAGGGTTAACACCAGTGGACAGACAATGTAAAGTCTCCAAACTGTCTCACAGGAAGGTCTCTGACAACATAGAAAGTGCAAAGAGAGCTGCAGTGCTAAGCTCTGAGTCAGTTTTTCCATTTCTAACAGTTTCTCACAGTTGATTCTACAACTGCAGCATCTTATTTGATATATGTTGTAGCATAACATCTTGATCATTTCCTCATGTTTTGTGTAAACTTAACTTCGGCAGCTGACTGCAGTGTTGCTGTTTTGAAAGACATAAATGGTCTGAGCAGCCCCTGTAGTGTGTTTCTTTCAGTTTAACCTCTTTAAACAAATGCTATGTTAAAATAAAGTTCTGGTGTTTCGCCCCTGACTCCAATGTGCTAAAAACATGTCAGTTGTAGTTGATTTAACTTCTAAAAAGAGGAAATATGCCCAAAACCCTTTGAAAATTGGAGAAAAAGTAAAATAGTTTGGAAAGAACCACACAATTAAATATGTATTGCATGATATCCAGCATCGCTTTGACAAGCTAAACACATTTACCCCATGTGGAGCTGATGTTATTACACAGCTCAACAATGCTCACAATTTATCTACGTCTTCTTCAAGTTTGAGCATGTAAAACAGATTTTGTAAAAATTTATTCTCTACGTTGATTTGGGAAGTTTTATTAAATGGGACATGTAGTTTTCTTTGCAGTAGTTTGGAGCTACCTCCCATTTAAAAAGAGTAACGTATTCATTCTGAATTAACTAAATAACAATAATAATAATAATAATAAAACCTGAATGGGGAAAAATTATAAAACTGTTGAGTAAATCAGTTTTCCTGATATTTACAGTCAGAGGTATAGCATGTGTTGTGGACAGCTCCCAGGTATACATGATGTAGACAGTATAAATATGATGCAGGGCTCTGCTTAAATTAACTGAATGCTGTATCTTAAATCTCTATGTTGTGACTTTTAATTTTTGTACAATGAAATGAAATTATATGAAAAATACACTGAAATTTAGGGCTCATGTTTAAATCTTACTCTGTGTAGCGCAGTATGTTACTAGCATAGACTGTAGAATGGACAAAGCTAAAGTGACATCACCCTTGTTTGTGGACTCATTTGACATTTGAACGTTGTCATGTTGGTTGATTAGAGCCAGAAGTGACCATATTTGGATTAGGGCTGCAGCTATCGATTATTGATCAATGATTCTATTGAATAATTGAGTAATTGTATAAGAAATGCTTATTAAGAAACACTAGCAAAATTCCTGTCCAACGTATGCTTCCTGTTAATGTGATATTTTAAGCTGGAAGTGCTTCGGTGAAAAGAAAACTTCTTCCTGCAGTGTCCATAATACTTTGTCAGTCGACTGTTACGTGAGGGCTAACATGCTGTTTCGCAAAAAAACGTGCTCGCTGGCGTCCTCCGTTTTCATCAGGTGGTTCTACTGCCCAATTGCGTATGCACGACAGCAACACTACTTGGACAAACTGTCACTTCTTCTTCTCTCTTTGCTTTACAGTGGTTGGAACTTTGTTGCTCATTACCGCCACCTAGCTAATCCTCTGGAAAACACTACTCTGTGATCAAATGCCGCTTCGATTCAAAGCCTTTTTGCCTCGAGGATTTTTCCTAATCGAGTTATTCAAGTTACTAGAGGAATCGTTTCAGCCATAATTTGGATATGAAGGAAGGAGTGAGGAGGCGGGTCTAACCCTTGAACCCAAGGACACTTCCCAATGTGTATGACACAGGAGTTCAGCGCTGGTCTCATTGGAGATCAGACTTGTTAATCAACTTAACCACACCCCTAAATATTCCTCTTTTTGAAGCCTAATATCTACTTATTGATCTTTTTTTTTCAGATCACTGATGAGAAGTACTGACTGTAAATAATGACATCAGAATTGTTTTTCAAGTCTGAAAATTACCATTTTTGAATTTAGGTCAGTTAGAGCCAGCATCTAGTGGTCATCAGGAGTATTTGAATTTTTTCGACTTCCTCATTGGCTTAATTTTTGAGGCCCAGTTGCTGTGTCCATTTCTGTATATAGTCTAGTGATTCTGGTCCATTCTGCAGTCCATTGTTCAACATGTAAAATAATACTATCAGACCGTAAAAAATCAGATAGGAGCAGATGTGTTATATGAAGTTTTATGTTTCCAATTTGGCAGTTCCTGTGTGAAGAGGAAGCACTTTTATCATGCACTTTGCTCCAGTCTGCGCTGACGCTCGTTCAATAAATAGCTAATGGTTTATAAAAATGAATGTATGGTATATGTGGGCATGCCAACATCGAGCTGCAGTAAAGTTTATGTGTGTCCTACTTCTATTGCACGAAAGCTGTTGTTGATGCGTGCATGTGTGTACCCAGACAGAAAAAATATTCAGATTTTATGTAGTCTACTCCAGGGAGCTGAATTTTTCATTGAGTCATATGGTCCGCGCTCATGTGCAGAAAGGCAGGCAAATGAGAAGACTAATAACTGCCTTTTATTCCTGCTACTATGTTACTTCCCTCCTGATAAGTGAAGGCATTAGGCCCTTCTTGGGTCTTCTCTTAAGAGTAATCAGCAGTTTGGAAAAGCACTGTGTTTAGATGAACCCTATACTCACACTGTGACAATCCTATTAAGAAAACACTGTGTGCTGTTAGTGTGACGCAAATTGGCTACAAGTAGTCTGGCTGCTCTCCAGGCATGACTCAAGGTGACGGCAGCAACACAAAAGCGCAAACTTACTGTCCAGATCAATACGGGCGTATTGAAGGCACAGGGCACATAGCCATTTGTTTAATGTGGTGCTCTGTAATGCAAGTAAACAGAGAGAATAGGCACAGGAGGGGAGGTGACGGCAGAGCAGCAGTGTGGTGTTTGTATGCTACGCAGTCAAGAGCAGAAGAAGCAGATCCCAATCATGTCTGTTCCCATCCTTTAGCCAGACGTGAGGTCCCCAGCAGACATAATCACTCCTCAGATATGTCACCAGAGAAGGGCTCGGTGGGCACAGCACTAACACGCTGAAGCACACACAGCGTCACACACAAACTGGGTCTCTTACCCAGGCACCGCAGATAGAAAACACAGATACACTGGTATGCAGTGTGTTAAGAGGCGAGGATGAGTGAATAGACAAACTGTACTCTAAATTACAGAGAGGGGTTTTTGCTGCTTTGATGCATTTCCTGAGCTGTGTGCCTGCAGCCTGCAGGGAACAACCCCCGACGCCACAACACACACACAGAAGGAGTGTGGGGCAAAGAACGGTATCGCAGGTCAATGCTTGCGTCATGAAAAGAATTATAGTTCATATCTCTGGAGCTACGCTCATGTTCCCCTTTGTATTCAGTTCTTGTTCACTTTCTTTTATCTTTTAATGCAACCATTCGTCTCATTGTCTAACACTGTGGCAGGAAAAAATAAGGCAGCATCCCATTTCCTCGCGAGGGTGAATAAATCATAGATTCTACTCAGAATCCTTCACTGTGGCTTCAGCTAATCCATTGTTAATCTATGTGTGTTGAGTCAATGATCAGACACACTGTATTTTTTTTTGTCTCTATAGAAACTATCAGTCTGTGTTTGATTTTGACAAAACAAAGGCCTTTTCTCAGCAGCACCAGACTGATGTTTTTGGTGACTTGCTGTGAACCTGACTGCCAGCGTGGGAGGAGAGCCACAGTAGAAGGCATGTCAATTGCAATCAAGTGGTACAATGCAATTTTGGTGTCAAGGCTTTTCCTGGCTTTGCACTTAAATGACCCGCCTGTTCTAGCCCAAAGTGCAACAGGTCAAACATGTCTAATATCATCAGTTTTTTTTTTTTTTCAGAGGCATCAACCAACATACACTCTTTAACTTCTACATGACATGTTGGCTGTTTTGACCATTTTCAAACACACAAAAACATTTCCATTTATCACACAAGCTGTGGAAAGTGTGATTGTCATCCAACCTTGAATAAGCAGAATGTCATTTTTCACAAACCAATTCACTACATTAGACTTCATTAGACGCCCTGCACCTCTCATTCAGAGGATATGAATTTTCCCCAGATAATCCATTTGAGTAAACATCATTCTGAAATCAGAACCACATCCATTTTAAATTTTTTTGTCAAATCTTCATTAGCGGTATTTGACATCAAGAAACAGCTAAAGACAGACGTCTAAAGACCAGTGGGTTTTATTTGTTTTGTTTTGAAGAATTTCTTTGCTTTGCTAATGCTAACAGACTTATGTACATGTAGTACCACAACCTGACAAAAGTATTTAGGCATGTATGAAGTCAGCTCTTTTTGAACATGAGTAATCTCCATTATTCTTGCATCCTGTTTCCATCACTGGACACACACACTGAAAAAAGGCCAACGTTGCTTTGCTGATGTAAAACACAAAATATAAAGTTTATTTTGGCACCAGTGCTGAATCATTTCATTGGAGACCCTCCATTCTTTGTTTACAGGACATGCATATGCACTCTGCATTGGGCATTCAAATTTATGTTAAGATTTCCTGGCCTTGCTCCCTCTGTGGTTTTTGTTTTTCACATAAAAGTGTTTTTGTTTTTTTAAGTTTGCAAAATAGGATTTTGTAAAACTGTTTCATATAAAACTCAAATGCAAAGCGAGTAAGTGAGTTGGTTGTGAAGAGGGGTTAAAGTCACAGACCTGTATCTGCTGACTCTTACAATCACCACATGTCACCAATCATGTCCAGTCAATACAAGGAGGTGGTCTTTAAAAGTTGACAAGTCCTCACTTATGTGCCCCCAGTGCTGGCTGTGCTTTATTCTAACAGCCCTGACTGTCCCTGTTTAATTAACTGTTACCTCCACTACCTCTGCAGCACCTGCTTTAAATTTTTAATATCTCTAATGTCCATGGTGGCCTATTGTGCCATGTGCTTGTTGTATCTCTGAACATGTGTGTTTCTGACATGAACACTGTGCAGTTTTCTATTTTGCATGTGGTTATGTTGCTTATTATAACACTGGTGGTTGTCCAAGTTTTACAGAATAACATGCATGTGTCTTTTTAGAAACATCAAAGAATGAGCACATCTGTGTGTGCTTTACTTGCATGTATGGTAAAAGGCTATCATCATCTTATTTTGAAGATAATTACATTACATTGATGTTGAACCTAAATATTCTAAAGCTGGAGTGTCTACTGAAATATTCAAATATAATTCAACTAAAAGTAGAAGCATTGTACCTTCAAGGCATTAAAGCTATTTAATTCTCAAAGAAATTAGTGTTTGTAGCTTCTTGAGGCTACAGTGAAATGTAAAAATGGGTTCAGGTCTGGTAAGGGCTAAAAAATTACAGTTTGAGGGCCTTCCTCAAATAAAATAAAAATCTCAGCTCATTTCAAAAGGACTAAAATGTTAAAGTACTTGCCACAATAACTGAGTTTATGACAGCTTTTACAGCTTCATCAGTATTGTTCAAGGTAAAACAACTAGACTTCTTCACTATGTAGATGAAGACAAGCTCCATTTGTTTATTGTTTTGTCTTGTTTTTGCTCAAAATGAAATGTGTCTAAATTGTGTGAAAAGCTGAAACAAGCCCAAAGCAAAACTATAGTATTTTTTGGCCAAACCCATTAGAGGATACTCTGTTGTAATTTGATACCAGCAGTTGCCTAGAAGTGAAAGTGTATTCCTTGTTTATTGCACCTGTAGTCATGAACTCATATCCATTTATTATTATTAATAATAATAATAATAATAATAATAATAATAATAATAATTTATATAGCGCTTTTTTCTGGAAGTCCACACTCAAACCGCTCACAAAGACCATTTTTCTTTCACACCCATTCATACGAGTGGCAGTAAGCTAAGCTAGCCGCAGCCAATTTGCACCTATAACGCCTCTGATCGCCACCAAACCATGCATTAAACATTCATACAGGCAAGGTGGGTTAAAGCAGCGGTTCACAACCTTTTTTGCACCACGGACCGGTTTAATGTCGGCATTATTTTCACAGACCGGCCTTCAAGGTGTAGCAGATAAATACAGCGAAAATAAAATAACATGTATAAAAAAAAAAACGCATAAAAAGTTGTCCTCTTCCCCTTTGCAAAGAAGCTCTCCAAAGACGTTTGTATATTATTCATTTTGGCTAGTTTGTGGGCTTATTTTTTGGCATATAACATATCTGACGTTATAGCCTACGTGATAGGTGATACGTTTTATCACGTGACTCAGACAAGCGTATTGGCAAAAATTAAGTTGAAGAGAATCTGGTCGTTCCTTTCAAAATAAAATGCCTTTAAGACTCTAATAATCAATGCAACGGAAGTTATATTTTTATTTATTCTTTCTGTGTGGCGCAGTAGTAACTGCCCCACAGACCAGTACCGGCCCCTGGCCCGGTGGTTGGTGACCACTGGGTTAAAGTGTCTTGCCGAAGGACACACCAACAATGACTGGGAGGAGTGGGAATTGAATCCTCGATCCGTCGGTTGGTAGACGGCCGTTCCACCACTGAACCACTGCTGCAGTTCCCTTCAGATTCCTCCAAATAAATGCTGCTGTTATTGTGCATTTACTTATGAATCAAGTGATAATATGTCAACGTGGTGTCCACAGCTTGTTTGTGCTGTCCCCAAGTGGCCATAAAAGTCATTGCAGCTTCAGCACCCTCTCCTTTTTGTTAACGCTGTTAATCGTCAACCAGATAATACAGCAAAGAAAAGGTAAAGAAGCAAGAAAATGAGGAAGAGGAGGGAGTTTTAATGCCACAGTGATTCATGCAGCCTACAGGATTTGCGTAGAGAGGAAGACATCTGAGGACCACCATTATGGTTTTACACAATAAGGGTTGTTTTTTGGACTTAAGCTGCAGCTTCTTTTAGGCCTGTTTGGGTGAGTGGGCTGTCATTGTATGAGTAATCACTTTCGTTACTGTTTCTGTTATTGACCCGGCGAATGCAAAAGTGGGACACTCTTCTTTATTTGCGTAATCTGAAATGAATGAGGCTGACTGTACCGGCATTACTCACTCTCATGTGTGATATTAAAAACAGACGTTGTCTTCGTGGTGAGCTGTGTGTCAAGAGAATGCTTTCAAGCACAAACATAATAAATCGATGTTCAGAGCTCGATCCCGTAGGCTGTATATAAAGACGGACGACGTGACAGCTCCCCAGAGGTGAAGTCAGAACATCTCGGAAATGGGTGCTGCCATCTTGCGCCGGTGATGTCATTTGCAATCAGGATCTGCGCCTTGGTAACGGGGATCGGAGACGTGGTATCAAGGGGCAGGCAGGAGGTGGAACTGGAGGTAAGAGCACAACCAATCTATAAGTAGCTGATATGTTGTTAGCTTGGTAGTTCTGGAAAGTGGTAAGTGGACTGTTCCTGGGCTCACATCTGGACCAGGGACAGGATATCTTCATCACAAGTGTAGCAAACACCACACATAGCAGCAGTACATACCGGCAGAAGGAGGAGGTGGTCATGCATCGTCCATCTTTATGTACATTGACTATGAAGATACAATAGTGGCCAAGTCAGACCAAGCTGTGTTTCTGCTGACACCCATCACCTCATCATCAACAGACAGTGAGGGTAAAAAAGGACTGAGACTGTGGTGGGAAGAACTAGGGCAACAGCAACAACAATGAATGATGTAGCGCTGTGGATGCTTTCTTACATAACACAAATATGACTTAATGTTTGCATATTTAACTCCAGTATTTGACTAATGGGAATGAAATACAGCTCTTTAATAGTTTGTTTCTGTGATGTAACCAAGTAACTGAAGTAAATGCTTATTTCTGTGCATTTTTTTCCACATGGTTTGCTTATTTTCTAAACACAATTCAATAGAGATCTGTGTATTTTGAAGCAAGGCCATGTTTAACTCTGATGTTTGGTTGGGTTCAATCCAAAAGGACTGTGAAATCCATCATAGTGAAACCAGCTTAATAAAGAGGACTAATTGATCAAAACAATATCATAATTACAATCATTGCATTGATCGGGGCTCATTACCCCTTCTAGATGCGGGAATTTGTTCAATTTAGTGGATGCTGACAGAGCCACGCTTTGCATTTCCAGAATGCTAATTTCTCGGTGCCACGTGTACATCATTTGTCTTGGACCGAAATCTATTCTGAATGGAAGGCTTTCATTAAGTCATCCAATAATGAGCCTGTTTGTCAAGTACAAATGCCACGACTGCTGAGGGCAGACATTCAAGGGCACATTTTCCATGCAGTGTCAATTGCACTGGTCTGTTCACCCAGTACTTAAAAAAATCCAATATCTCTTTCCCTGAAGAATATTGCCTTAAATTAAGAAACCTGCACGATGTGAACACTGCTGTGTATGTTGTTTGGTTTCCTGTATTTGTGAAATGTTAGTGTTCGTGCTGTTTCCTTTTGTTGCTGCTGTGTCTCTTTTCTGGCCTGTGTTAGTTCCACAATGTACATTTTTAATTGACCCCCCAGGTCTGCTCACATGCAAACAGTCAATTCTTACTGTGATGGGGTTTTACCCTGTCTGATCAATACACCAATCTCAGCAGGGTCTCTGACACTGTCTGTCAGCAGGTCATCTTGTAGCTGTGATAACACCGCTCTGATTTTCTCTTTCTGTAATGGAAAGGCCACATGCCAAAGAACTAATTAGCCTGTTGGGCAGTTAAATTTCTGCAAGAGAAGGTGTTCAAGCCAGGTCCTGCTGATGGAGGCTTTGTAAGAGTGCAAACCTCCTGCTGCACGAGGACAAAAGGACCATGGAGTTAGTCATTAAGGAAAAGCTTGAGGTAATATCCCACTAATTTTAACTGTCAGAATAGTCCCATCTCTCATAATCTCTCCATTTACTTCTTTTTACCCTTTATGTAAAGTACCTGATTCCACTTACAACTGATCCTTTAACTACATCACAGTCTTTATCATCTGCTGCTTGTCTGTGAAATGAAAACAGAGATCGATTCGCCACAATGTTTAAACCACTGTCAGGTAAAGGTGATAACACTGATTAGCTCATTTGACACCTGTCAGAGATGTGAGATATATCGGGCAAGCGAACAGTCAGGTCTTGAAGTTGATATGTTGGAAGCAGGAAAATTTGGACCAAACAGTGATGGTCAGAGAATCTGTCTAAACGGGTCCAAGGAAGGATGACCAGAAAATCAAATAATGGGCTTCAAGGTGGGAACCGAAGGCTGGCCCCGTGTGGCCCGACCCAACAGAACAGTTACTGTAGCACAAACTGTTAAAAACATTCAGGGTGGCTGTGGTAGAAGAACAACAGAACATACAGAGTTTTACACCCTGCTGTGTATGACGCTGTGTGGACCAACACCAGTCGATGGCCCAATCCCAATTCACCCCTTCGCCTTAGCCCTACCCCTAAGAGGGGAGGGGTGTCCTGATTCTTCATGAGTCAAAGGGGGAGGGCCAAAGGGAAGGGGTTGTCTGGAGCACACTACAAACAGAGGGATTGAAAAATTTCCCACGATTTTGTGTGAGTCACCGGCAACATTAAGGCAACACAAATAATAATCATTTGATCGTCGGTTTAATGCCATTTATAGATCGCTTGTTTACGACAAACGTAGCAAAAAAACAGTCGTTGTACATGTGTTTGATCAGGCTATTGATGTTAGCATCATTTTAATGTAACATCCAAGTGTCGTGTTGTACCCGTCAAAAATTGAACAACTACTTACTACTTGATAATCTGGGTTTATCGCCCAGAGGACTACAGCCGCTGAAGGTGAATTGTTTGTTGTTTCTAAAGTTGTCACATCTGTATAGCACCATTGATGATCGCTGGTGATGCAACAGGTCTTGAAGGGTTGTCCCATTTCATAGGGGGATATTTCAACCCCCTACCCTTGCGACTCAGTTTGAAGGGGTAGGGTCAAGCGGTAGATGTAGGGGTAAGGGGTAAGAATCAGAATTGGGACTGGGCCAAAGTATCCATGCTGACCACTGGAAATTGGACACATGAGCATCTGAACTGGACCAAGGTGGCCTGGCCTGATGAAACCCATTTTGTTTCACATGATGTGGAGGATGAGGTGTAAGTCCATCCTCTGAAAGTTTCACTAGATACTGTTCAGGAAACATTTCAGGAACATTCCCTGAAGGTTCTCTATATGCGCCACAAAACTGAATTCTAGAGAACGCTCCTGGAAAGTTTTTTGAAGGTTGTAAAACTGTAACCTTCAGGGAACTTTCTGGAAGTTTCCCTGAAAAGTTTCCTGAAGGTTAGTGTGTTAATTTCTGTCTCACTGATGAAAACTTTAAATTAATTGATCATATCATTCAGTAAGGTATTTCTTGTTTCTGTCTCACAGTCTGGTTGTATGACATGCTTGAATGAGCAAGACAATATCTATGTAGAGTGAAGATTGAAGTGTAGATTTGAATGAAAGTCTGAAAGCGTAATGTAATATGATGTGTATGTAATGTCCTGTTGAGAGTCGTCACTTGTTTTTGGTTGTGTGTGTGTAAGTGTGTTGCAAGGTGCCACGTTGCATTGCATGATATGATTTTGCTGACAGTTGGATCCACGGAGACCCCACCGCACAACCTCAAGGGTTTAAAAGGATCTGCTGCTAACGTCTCGATGTTTGAGTCCAGGCCAGAGTTGTTTTGGAGGACAGGGTTTTGGACGTGGACCTACGCAGCATTAGGGAAGTGGTTTTAATGTTATGGCGGATCAATATGAGGAAGCATAGTGAGCGTAGAGAATGATGTAGAACCTTATTGTTCCCCCACCATGACCCTAACCACACCCTTGGGCAGGTGACTGAAAGTCTGACATATTACATACAGTATGTGCAAGACTCTCCACTGCATCATGGGCCGATGTAATATATTATGCCTCTGAAACACGGGGGAGACAGCAAGCAGGGACGTGATGTGCATGCAGCTGAAGTTTGCAACAGAGAATGTCCTGAATTATTTAATACCAAACAAGGTCTGGGTGAGCGCTGAGGATAACAGTTCATTTAGGTAATGCATGGGGAGAGCACTGTCAAATTTTTCCCAAGATACATTCTGAACACTTCCAAAGGAATAGAAATATGAAGCCACATTGTCTACTCTTACCAAATATTGTGAAAATCATTAATTGTGAATGTTTCCCTTGGGCCACTAAGTCAATAAGAAATGTACTAGTTGCAGAAAAACAAGATGATATTCAAGTTTATTCAAATATAGCAATATCATATTCAACTCTCTTTATTAAAACACATTTGTGTTTATTACTGTGGTTTTAATGTGAAAAACTACCTTGTGACAGCCTGATTTATAACAATATATGTCTTTATGGGACTTATACTTTTCTTTTTGTTTCTAAATGGATGGTAGGGCCAGTGGAGTACAGGATCCCAGATGTGTGTTTCTCACTGGAAAACCTATTTAGTACCATCCTTGTGCCACATATGTCCAGCTGGGCATCCCTAACTAAAATAAATGATGTTTTATGTCGGGGGCTGCACTCGCTCAGCTAGCCAAGCCTAGCATTGCAAACAAGCCACAAGGCACAATAAATCCCAGACTAAGATGTATTTCCTGCACAGACGCCACAATCCTAATCTGTCCTAATACACCATCACCGTTTGGGCTCTGTGTAGTTCCTGTGTGGTGTGAAGCGCTCTGAAAGAAATGCATTAGCAGTGTGCCTGCTGGTATTTGAGTGACAGCAGGCGCAGCTGTAGATGAGTTTGCTTTAGATGTTTTTTGTATCTCGACCTTTCACACAGAAGTGCAGTACTACCCAGTGTGTGCACTGCACTGTCTCAGCCTAATGTTTGCTCCCAGTGTTACCACATCTTCACTGCATGCTGTAAAACACCAGGGGCTTTACAAAGTCATTTTCTGTTGCTTATGGTACAAATTTGCAAGCGTGAGCATATTGTCTTGCTTGGTAAGACAGCAGTCAACCCGCATTTTCCAAGTGTCAGTAAAATAATTCAACTCATTAGGCTTCCAAGTCTTATCAGTTGTTTATGGGATCACAAGAACTAGAACTTTATTGGAGGGTGATTCCCTAAGGCAATTCCTGCCCTTTTTTTTTCCTCCTTTTTTTATTTTTATCAGAGTCTGTATCTCTGTATCTTGTGTTAAGCTTACTGTCATCAAGGAGCCCTTTCTCATCTCCATCCGCAGTAGTTATCACTGTCCCTATTAACACACAGCACCAGTGAAAGAAGCCAGCAGCCTCCAAGTGATCTTATCAAGGTCATCCCCTGGATAGCGCTGAGGAAAATAAAACAGATAAGAGATCTTCTATAACTTAATTAGCTTTTTATCACACAATGCAATTACAAAATTGTCAAGCAGTTGGTATAAGAGGCTGGGAATACTTTGAAGGAACTAACAATAACAAAGTGGTCAATGCCACTGGGAGAGCGATGGCTCTTTTCGTCTCCTCAGCTCAGGGTTGTAACTCAGTACAGAGGGTAAATCAGAAGGAGCAATGTGGTTTATTTAGCATCCATTGAGTAATGGTAGCCCAATGCAGAACATACCATTCTGAGGCCAGAGCACCCACTGAGATGCTGATAAGAGAGATTAATGGTGTTGTCTGAGTGGCTGGCATACGATCAGTGCTTGAGCAACCCAAATGTGTCTGCTATCTAAAGCATCTGTATCCCTGCGAAGCACTGAGCTGGATGAGGCAAAAGGACAAGATGTCACATGAATAAATAAAGCGACAAGAACAGGGGGGTAAAACGGCCCCGTGCCCGTACATTCTGGTCAGTGCACAAAACCTGCATTAAGGCAACACATGAGGAAGAGACTGAAAGATGGAGAGAAAGGTGGAAAGAAATAGGTATAAATGTATAAATAAATCAAAAGGTTAAGCAGAGAAAACAGAGAGTTTGAATTGCAGTCACACTGAATATGGAAATCTTTTTGTAAGTGTGCTCAAAATTTGCATGGAAATTGCATTTTGGTCCCATGCTTTTGTGTGTGTGTGTGTGTGTGTGTGTGTGTGTGTGTGTGTGGCAGGGTGGAGGTCTGTTATCGCCTTTGTAATCTCACCACTGCAGAGAATCACACACTAGGTTCTGGATGTGGTCTGCTTTTTTTCCCCACTTGGACCATTCAGGTTTTACCAAGTGCACCAAGCTGGTTTGATTGATTAGGACAGCAGAAACAAAGCGATGATCAAATGTTCTTAGTGCAGAAGGTATCAGCGTGTTCTTGTATATAACTATCAGCATTAGAGGAGACAGGATTTTGACATTAAATATGGAAAAGAAAAGTGCATGATGTATGTTATGTTGTACATTATCCAGTTTCAGTGGCTGCATCTTTAACAAGCACAGTACCAGTGTGGATGAGGTATTTTATCATTGTTTGATAATCAAAGATCACCGTGTGTGATCATCGTTCCATCTGCCCAGCTGAGTTTCCTTGGTGACTGCAAATTATATTCATTCAAACCCTATTATTCACCACACTGTGTGCAACACTGAGCCGCTATGATTTTCTTGTGGTTAAAAGCAAACACTGACAGCTTGGGAGGAATGACCATCTCAACAACATCTGGGCTGGCTGGAGAGCCATGTTTATTCCTCCACAACAATCAATTTTGAAAATGTCAGCAATGTCAGCTGAACTTGTCTCACTCAGATGTTATTATTGGACGGACACCAGTACACTATCTAGTCTGCATCATCTTATTAACAGTATATGAGCAACATGGTAAAATGATGGTTTTATTTTTGTCTGTCTCACCACATATGTTGTAGTTTAACTTTTTATACCAATCCATTTTACCCCAAAAGTCTTCGGCCTCCTACAGTAGAACAGGAGAGATGAGCAAGCTTGTTGACGACATGTAGCACTTAGCATCATGCTAACAACAAATGAATGTAAAATGTGACAGCTAGTAAGAGGTAGCATGACAGTAACAAAACACTGGACATGCCAGTCAAACAGTTTCACTGCTATCATCCAGTGACCACAGCAGGCACAGTACATATTCAATAACATCATGACAGCAGATTAAAATGAACATTGACAGTAAACTGTGACCTACGGCTGACTCTATTACAACAAAGGATGGGACCGACTGACCTCTGACTGAAGTCATTTTGAACAGAGAATTGAAGGTAAGCGTGCTACACCGAGAGTGGCGCTATAGTGAAGTAATACACTTTGTAGGTCGACAGAAGTTCTCCTGTTTGATTGGACCACACTGGCCAGGCCTCACTCCTTAGCAATGATCCTTGGCTGCCAATGATCTTGTTGCCAGCTCACTGCTTTTCCTTCACTTTTGCGAGGTGACCACTGCAGA
Source organism: Pseudochromis fuscus (assembly GCA_900323345.1). Classification (NCBI taxonomy): domain Eukaryota; kingdom Metazoa; phylum Chordata; class Actinopteri; family Pseudochromidae; genus Pseudochromis; species Pseudochromis fuscus. The sequence continues at coordinate 61,281 of OOFC01051032.1, forward strand.
CCTGGAACACTACATCAGAGCTGCAGTGTTGGAGATGCTCTGAACCAGCTGTCGAGCCATCACCCTTGTCAAAGTCACTCAGATCCTTATACTGCCAGTTCTTTGAGTGTGCAGGCTACCACCCTGTTCCTATAGCTTGCCAACTTCTAACACAACCCCAACAACCAGTGAGGACATACTGTCTGTAGCCATGGAGACAGACGGTCACAGCGTGTAAACAAACAGTATAGCGTGAGCTCACTAGACCCCACTGAGGGACTGATTGGCAGGAGACTGATACATTTCACCTGTCATCTGTGACTTATGAATGATGACACTGTCAAAGAAAATAAAAAGAAGATACACAAAAATGGAAACAATCAAATCGTCATTTTTCTTCATTTCAAAATAAAGTTGTTGCTTTCCCATCAGTGTGTCAACACGTGGCCAGGTAGTTTTGATATGTTTTCTGTCACTGTCAAAAGTTTGATATATTAACTATATCATAACAAACTCTTCACATCACAATGTATAGACCTAGACTTAATTCCTTGGCAGCATCTCCAGCATGTCTGTGAGAGGATTTGATTGCACTGGTTTTCTTTATTCTCTCTAATTAATAATTGTAGCAAATATGGACAAAGTTATGTCAGAGTGTGATTTGTCTGTGTTGGCCAGGTGAAGAGACGTGTGTCAAGAAAATATCACTTTTCTGTTGCTATCAAAATGTTTGCCATAATACTGCTGTAGCTACAAGATCAATCAAAAGACATATTAAAAAAAATAGGGGTGGGTCTAATCTTTAATTACAATTAAATAAGTACAAAATTAAAAATGAAAAAAAAAAGTAAAAATGAACGCATTTAATCATAGTTTGCATTCCAAACGACATGAATGTTTGTCAGTGCATGATTTCCTGGTACAAGATTACACTGATGCAAACGCCAGAACTTGGCTAACGGCTACCAAAATGGAGAAATCTGATGAAAGCCTTGATAAAAGATTTTGTGCAACGTGCAAAAAAGAGTTTGCAGACCACCAAAACACTTCAACCCTGACCTATTTATAGTCACTACTCTTCTGAAAAAAGTCCTTAAAGTATATAAAATGGCACTTTAACTTTAGGTCTGTTCAGTTTTGGTCGGGGATATTTTCTGTTTATTTTTCTACTGTTTTGAATTGAAATGCAATTAAATACATTTTTCCAGACATTCTAAGAGCTACAGTTTACAATATTAATGTCTCTGTCTATTATTTGATAAAGTCATCCATTAAAATTAAATTTAAAAATGTTGCTTTTAGAGGCAAATATTGCTATGTGATTAAAATGCGATTAATCGAGATTAATTAATTGCAACGTCTCTAATTAATTAAATTATTTTTTGAATCAAGTCCCACCCCTAGAAACAATATAAACTTAAGTATATTTTCAGCTTGAATATGTAAATGTAGTGGATCACCAACTGTGACTTGACTCAACATACACTACAATAGTCATTCATTTAAGAATAATGACACTTCCTGATTCCTGAAGAGGTGGCAGCGCTCCAAGTATTGGAGCTGATATAAGATATAAGAGTCGCTGGTTACAGTTTGTTTCAGAGTGTACACTTTATGGCTTCAGAGCTAGTTCATTTGATGGATAGCAGGTAAGAGTGGCTTTATTTACTAAGAGAACCTGGGAGCAACACAGTGGCTCGGTGTGTTAAAGCCCCTTTCTTGTTTCTGGCATTATCTTGGATCCTGCTACTGTTATAACTGAAGCACTAGTTGTGCTGATAACAGACTGTCCAACTGCCACTAACAGGAGGATGGGCTTTGTCTCTGATTGATCTTCAGTATGGAGACCTCCTATGTGTCTTTGGCACCCCCTCAACGCTCTTGATTGATCACTTTCCAATGGCAGCCGTGCATTTTACAGTAACTATAGATGTAGTCGGGCGGAGATTTAATGTACATTAAAAGCTGAGCCTTTTTGCCGATAATCGGTACAAAGAAGAAGATGATTCAGAGCTAGAAAAATGTACACTGCCAATTAGAGGAAAGTCTGTGCATGTCCTGTTCAGACTCGTGCTACATTTATGATGTTCTTGTTTACTTGACACACTTGAGTGGTTGAATGGTTTCATAGTTTCCAGTGGTGTTTAAATTATTTCTGCAAATCTGTATTATATTTATCAATCCTTCCCATGCTCTGCGCATCCATTGAGAGGCCCTGATTACCCTGATGTATTATTCATAGTCAGTGGGTCTTGGTTGACTGTGTGAAGAAACAGGGTATAATTTAAAGGGCGGAGAATAGAGGCTTGGCCTGTCTTGGAGTGCAGCCTAAGGAGCATGTTGAAATGAAACCACCCTTTTTGTAATCTGCCTGGCATTTATCAGCAGGATTGCTCTAATGGGGATGTCATTGGAGGAGGAGAGGAACGTCTCACTGGGCTTCAGAAGAGGGGCCATGATGGAGATGGAGAGCCGTGTAGAGATTAGCCATATCTCCAAATGAGACCTCCAGTCATATTAGAAAAGGAAAATTGTGTTCCTTAATCTGTGTCCTATTTATCATATTACACTAATGGCTGTATCCAGGCCATACAGACTGATGGCTTGTTGGCCTCACTTACAAACTGATGCAGGATCAGTCATCGTGAGTGCCCAGTGGATCACTGTGGGGGTCACAGTTCCAGGGTGATGATGATGATGATGATGATGAAAAATGTATTGGTTGTAAAAAGCATTGTGAGCTTTTTTTTGTTAGAGCACTGTGGTGATGGATCCCTTTGTTGGCCTTCACCAAAATGAAATTTTAAGCCTTGGATCTAAAACTCTTGTGGACTTCAGTTTATCACCATGTTGGTTAAAAACCTAACAGAAAAATAAAATCACTGGCGAAAGGGGCTGAGGATGGAGGTGGGATAAAATAACTTAATGCAAGGTTGTGTAAATATGCAAATCAATGCAAATAGACAGTGGCCCATCCTCGATGTGTCTACAGCATTTTAGTTTTTTGCCTTGTATAAATAAACATTTTTTTTGTTGGTAGGTGAACAAAACAATACACCTGAATTAACTGAAGCAACACTTAGCTTTGTGTTGAGGTGGAAAACACCTCTGGCACTTCAGCATTAGCTTCACCCCTCACAAATGGGACTTCCTGCTTCATATAACTACATACAATCACACCCGGAGGCATACAGTATAAACCCGGCCAAATATAAGCGGACACATCCCTGAGGCAACAGGTGATCATTACAGTGTATGTCTTCTACTGTGTGTGCAAGAACATGTAGCACATACAAAACACCCACTGCTGCTTGGTAAGCTGAACACATGCTGTCTGCTGTAGCATGTGGTGACCTTTAATACACAAGTAATAATTGATGTTTAAAGTAATGTACATATGTTTTAAACCATAGTGAAAAATGCAGAATATGCTGCATTTATTTGCACTACTTGCCATGTAGCACACTGGTGCAATGTCATGGTAGAGCTGAAACAGAATTGTTACTGCCCATACTTTTGAGAAAAAAACCTCCACAAAAAAATGGAAATCTACAACGCCCCTAAAGGGACATGAAGAAAAAAAATATATATATTACTTGTGCGCACGAGACAGTATTTCTGGTATACAGTAATGTATTTATTTGTTTATATAGAACTTTCAGAATGAAATGTTACAAATTCCTTAAAAGTGACGTTATGCCACTTTTAAAACTCAGAATTATACATCATTTGTTCAATTTTTCAGTTCATGAATTAGCTTGAAAATGACTGAACAACACCGTCTACAGGCGTTATGCCACTTTAAGGTGGACCGGGAAATTCAGCCTCTTCTGTATAAATACTAATGTCCTAACGCAGGGGTGGGCAATCCTGGTCCTCAAGGGCTGATATCCTGCATGTTTTAGATGTGTCCCTCTTCAAACACACCTGATTCAAATGATCAGGATCGTTATCAGGCTTCTGCAGCTTGATGATGAGCTGGTCATTTGAATCAGAATGGAAGAGGGACACATCTAAAACATGCAGGATATTGGCCCTCAGGGACCAGGATTGCCCACCCCTGTACTAAAGGGACATGAACAAGAAAAAAATTTTGATGGAGAAAAAAAAAGTGCCGGTATTTTGTGCACACAGGATACTATGTGCTCACTCATGCGCATTTTTTTTTCTCCATCAAAATTTCATGTCCCTTTAAGGGCTCTGTAGAAATCAATCATAGTGGTCGAAGTGAGCTGAAAATGTCTGCTCGTCCCCCCTTCCCCACCACAAACAAGATGTATCATTGTATTGCAACATGTGGCGGGATAAGGATGACAATTTATCTCTGGGAGTTAAAAACCTTCACTGTTCATTTTCAGGAAAATTTGAGGGAAGCCGTGCACCCCTGTCTGACGCCACCACAGAAACACGATGATATGCACAAGCTGTGTATGTGCACCCTAGAAGAGAGTAGTACAACAGCAGTGCTGCGACTCCATAGGCGGCACTACATATGTGAGCTATAGGGCAAGAGCTTAACAGTGATTAACTGCTGCCCACAACTTAAGATGTCTTGATCTGTCTTAATCTGACACAGCTCAGTAATGGCATCATCATTAGTACACTTAAAGTCAATCAGAATTATAAAAAATAAATAAATAAATGAAGTATGAAAAGTAACTCTTTAATAGAGGGTCACTGAGTATGGAGGGGAAATACGTTACCAATGTCGCATCGAAGTAAAATAAGACAGAGCAGACACGGCTCTGTGTCTTTCATTCTTTGTGGTGAAGCATCTAAAAAAGACAACATTGTGGTTTCTCCTAATCTAATAAGGACTGGTGCATTGTTGATGCAGTCAAGGGCAATCTGGTGTAACAAACAGACAGCTCAGTCACTGGAAAGGACCAGGCGACAGGACTGTCTACATCGCTGGCTTGCATTTGGACAGCGACTGGGATGAGGCGGGCTGACACAGAGAATTAATTAAAATCACTCAAAGCAGGCATCTGGATGCCACGGCACACAGGCTCGTACTGAGAGGTGCTTCAGCACAGGTGGATGCTCCCCACACACACACACACACACACACACTGTCACACACACACACACACACTGATAATACACACACACGTGTTGTGTTTGGATTCAGACTCTATACTTTGAATCTTTCTAATATGATCATAACGGGTGAATCTCTTATGGTCTAATGCCAGTAACTGGAGAAAAGTTGTGTTGTTGGATATCCATAAAGAACGATCAGCAGCCTGGAGCTCAGCAGATCTTCTCTCAGCTCATTTCCTTGGTTGGACTCTGTTGTGTTGCTGTCTTTTGCAGTTTGGTTTTTCCTCTTTTTATTTTGAAAGGTCTCATTCCTTCTGTGTCTCGTGGTTTATTTCCTGTTGCTGTTATCGTTCCCGCTCATATATATAGTGGTGGAAAAAATTATTAGACCACCCTTGTCATCAAAAACAATGGCTATGCAAACAAGTACTGACTCCTGTGTGTATCATGTGATTAAAACTTCCTCCAGTCTTATCTCTTTGCATTCTGGGATTTTTTAGACTTTCTTTTAGCCAGCTCCATAGGATTTGTTTGCCGCCCTTATTTTTGTAAGTTTGAATCAGCTTTACCAAATCTCACTTTTACTTTACTAAGTCAGCTTTGTCACCCTGCATTTTGTTCCTGCTTCCCGTGTTGTGGTTCTCACCAACCACATTTTCACCGTCCGATAACTGTGTTCTGGAAAAAGATACAGAAATGGTAAAAACCAAAACAGTGCTCAGATGTGATCTCACATGGCGAAGGAAAGGCTGACACCAAATGAACACTATTGTTGGTCTGTCACACATGTAAACTAGCAAAAAAATTAATGAATGAGTATTAAATGTTCTGTCCAATCAGGTCATGGGCAGTTGGAGCCTATCCCAGCTGGCAATGGACGAGAGGCGAGGTACAACCAGGACAGATCGCTGGTCCATCAGAGGCCTAAACTTAATAGTAATTGTATTAATTTCAAATCAAGATGTGCTACTCTGTAAAAAGCCACTCTCATTTTGTCTATTTTTGTCTAAATTTTTACAAACGTAGATTAGTTTTCATGGCAGTATTTGAAGTACTTTGGTCAGGCTGTACCTCTCAGCACTGACCATTCACAGGACATTTCCCTCATGATAGAGAAGGTGCCGTCTAATGCTCTGTAATCGTGGTTTTAATGTTTGGCCACACAGAATAAAGCTATTGTGTGTTTCCCACACCACAGCACTTGCTTTCACCATTACTTCTCTGAGTTGATACAGAATATTTGACACCCAGTGAAGCACACTGCTACTGTCCTGCATCTGACCCCAGACATCCATCTGTCACAGCATCCCAGCCATCCACTCCCTCCTCTGTTCTCCCACAGCCAGCAGACTCTGCAATCAATGTGCTTTGACCATCACAAGAAAATCATCCAGAAAGGATCAGCTGTTTTGCTCCAAAGGCTCGCACCCCGGGGTCTGCTTATGAAGACCATGAGGATGTAAATGCATTAAATGGGTTGAAAAGCCAGTTTGCATTGGTTGTGGTTGGAGCAAATATTGCAGCTTGATTTCCTATTGTTTGGACATTGTGATGTAGACTTGCAAAAACCTTCACATGCTGGCTGCACAGATATTCAAACTATTTATGACGTGCTTCATATTTCACCCTTTATTGTGTCACATTTAGAAAGGTTGGTCATTACTAATTTGTAGGTGTACCCTCACCAGATCCCACCTTAACTGAGCACAGTGCTCCCCAGGGCTTTGGTTAAAATATCAACTGAGGGAATATCTTTTGTAAAAAGGTTGGTTTGATCTCTCCAGTAGATTATCACTGCCAACACACCCTGAAGCTATTCAGACAACATGAGACTTTACTAAGACACTTTATGTTTTTTCCTATAATTTGTAACCTGACTGTATGTGAGAGGCTTAATCTTTTTTCCTACTCTATGCTGAAAACTTGGCAAACTGTAAAACAGATTTGCAGTGCACAGCACTATGAGATCGAGACGGATTATAAAGTTATGTTGCAGTCCAGAGTCTCACAATTGCTTCTTAGGTCAGCCAACCTGACCCGACAATCGACTCCTTAACTACCCATCACTGCCAAGCAAGAGTTACGGCCCACAAGCACCTGAAGTACAAAAAAAAGTAGCAAAGTGGCATTGGAGAGTGACTGAAACTCTTGCTCATTTCACAAAAACCAACAGATGTTTGCTAAATCATCTGTTAAAAAAACCATAGTGCCAAAATTCAGTGTTTAATACCACATGTTAATGCCTCTCATATTTAATCGCTCACTGAGCAGATGCTGCCTTCTTTTAATTAAGTAACCTCTGAGTTCTGTGCTAATGCAATCTGCTTCACAAACCTGTAACTAGAAATGCTGAACATCCTATTTTCCACGTTGCTGAACTGGTTCTAATGATCAGCTGATAATGGCCTATAACCATATAAGTCCTGAGGTGGTGAAGCCAGCAGCAGTCAACAGGTTTAATCCAAGTTGTGCTGAAAACTTGGCTTAAAAAGTACGCAGCCAATAAGCTATGAAAGGCTACGCTGCGGCTATGATAACAGGAAATGGATTTCATGTCGATTCCACTCCATTTTCAAAAGATCAGGATACTCAAAGAATACAAAGTAGCTCATTAGTGGCCAATACATCCTGACAACTGTCTCCTGAAGGATCATAGCCAAAAGCAAGGCAAGCTCCTCTGAGAAGAAGGTTTCTTTGGAAAACAACTGGAGGTAATGTCTCACATTTTAAGTTGTGGCGAGGCAGCAGTGCCAGCCCCTGTGGTCCGTGACATTGTTTGCGAGGTTTAATTAAGTCACAGCCGCTCTTGATGGAGTTAGTTAAAGTCATGAGCCCCTGTTGACTCCTGAATGGCTGAGTGAAGCACATTCATGTTGCTGCTTTGATTATTTTTCGTCATTAAAGGATCGGGACCCTGGAGAAGTTCAGGGAGAGGGTATGGTAGATTTCACAGCATCCCCAAAACACAGTCTATGGAAGGAGGGATAAATCTGTGGGATTACTGGAAGCCCAATCTGAGCCCAAAATTTGGTGTTCATATTTACCCAAGTATGCATCAACACAAATATCATGTTGATGAAGGAATTGTGAGAAGTGTACACAGATTTCTCCGACTCCTGAGGGCTGGGTTTCAGATTTCAGTTTGAATTTCAAACTAAATCATCAGACGATCAGACAAGACATGACTTTTTTGAGTGTTGAGACAAGCACATTGATTACTATACAAAGTGGAAATAAGTACATTTAACTTAACCCTTTAACTGGCTGCTTGACCAATTGGTTGAGCATTTTGAGTGAGTACATATCTTTGAAAAATGTGTTGAAATTACCCCAAACTGATTGAAGTACTATACGACTATAAGCCGCTACTTTTTTCCAACGCTTTGAACTTAAACACTGGTGTGGCTCAGTATCGGCGGCATGAAGCCTGTTAGCTTTTTACAAGCTAGCAAGCTCTGCGCTGCCGATACATTTAGCGTCGTCACATCAGACCCGGTCAGAGTGGACCACATGAAACTGTTCGGATAAATTCAATAGCGGCTTATAGACAGGTGTGCTCAATAGTCTGGAAAATACGGTAATTCTACCACGTGGTTGACGCTAAACATAGCTAAACATAGCTAAACATTTTTTTTCAACACATTATTGTTCCAGAGGAGTTTCTAAACACAGCTATGTAACTTGATACAGCAAAAAAAAGTTTTTCATCAGGGGCAGATAATTTTCTAAAATCATGTTCTACCAAATGATTGATTTGCCAGTCCATGGTAAAGGTAACAATTGTAGACTAATGTGATTTAGATTTATTATTTGTAAACCTCTGATCCTTCATTGATATAAATTTGATGCATTTGTTATTGAACATATGCCAAAATAATTTCAATCATTATTTTTTCAACTTGTTTTGGTATCTGTATATGTTCAGGTCCTTTTACCATGAACTGCTCTCTTGACAGTTCAATAAATAAGAAAAAAAATGTTGGGGAAAAAAACCCCTGTTTGTTGCTATTCATGCTCCAAGAAAATAAGAAATGCAAAATAAATAAATACATTTAAAAAAAATCATTGCTTCTTTCTTGGTGGGGAAGGTAAATGGTTAAGAATTGGTTAAACAGCATCCAACACAGCTGTGCCTGAAAACGTTGTACAATTTCACAGCAAAGAGAAAAGTGTGGTGATTGTGTGTCCTTTCTGAATAGTATTTTATTATAATGTAAAAAAAAAATATTTAAAAAAGTCTATGAAATGACTGAAAAAATGGACATTATCTCCCAAAGCCAGCAAAATAATACAATCACAGATATGTAGATGTTGTGTTCAAACCCCACAGACCAGTGTGTCAATTTTGGTTTTATTCTGCACACATCATGTGACCGATAGTGTTTCAAAAAGCAGTTTACTTCTACACAACCACTGGAAGCTGTGAAATGTGGGGAGCTTCACAAACCCCCACCAAAGGCATTTTTATTATCACTTTTTGATCCATTTAATCCAAATGTAATGTAGCACAGAAAGTCTACAAGAGACATATAATTATTTTGTTTATTATTTATTTATTATTCCTTTCTGCAGGGAGCCAAACGGAAACAGGCAGCTCAGCGGACGCACATGAACCCAGCAGGCTCCACTGGAGCTGGATGCACATGTTTCTGCTCCATGGGTCCCACAGTGAGGAAGTGAGTGGAAGCCCAGTGGCAAACAGAAATAAGTAAACTTCATTTGAAATCCCACTGACATTTGTAACCTCACTAATTAAAAATCAATCTTTGAAACACAACCTTTCTCAACAGCATTAGTTCTCTTAATGTGTTTGGGTCGGTGGAGTTTTATTCAGACTTTATGTTTTTAGAGGGTGAGGCACAACCCAAGTCTGATCTGCACCAAGCTGCCTCAGACTGTTATCATCCTGCATATATGTGTTGATTGTCACTAAAATATCTGCAGATAAGATATATTTTATAAAGCTTTGTTTGTTGTCAGAACCTAGCAGAATATTTGTCGATTGTACCTAAGTTAAAGTCATGTGTACCTATTAGTACCTCCTCTCCTGCGGTTCCAAAAAAGTACCCAGTCAGGTACTAAAATCTTATTGGTGGGAATCATCACTGCGCCATTGCATCATCACTGCTCGGCATGGAAACATTTGTACCTGCAAGCTGACAGTCTGCACGGATATAGTCAGAATAACAAGTTTCTAATATGTGGGGAAAACTACTAAATAGATCGGTTTAATGTACAAAAACAGCGCTTTACTGCAACGCTAAAAATGTATTTACAGACGTCAGCTGAAAAAAATGTCAGCTCTGAGCACCCGGTCGGAGGAACAGCTGACTGAGGTTGTATCGAGAGCTCACAAGTTTTAACCAGGCGGTAACTGGATGGATTAACAACATATTTGGAGTAAAAACAACTCATTTCTCATCTGAAACAATCTTCAAACTGTTTCTGTGATGCCACAATAGTTATCCTGAAGGTTACTTCATCAACTTTCTCCTCCTTCACCTGACGCCGGCTACACGGAGGAGAGTCTGTTTTCTGTAATGGAAACGCAACCGAGGCGAGGTGAGTAGATACCATGTCGGGTAGTGGAAAGGCACTATAAGTACCGACCACGTCCTTCTTCTTCCTCTCCGACTACTAGACTGCTGGCCTGCTTTGCCCATTATAAGAGATGGGGATTTTTATTTTTTTTCCTGACAGGATCCCCTCCTCTGATCCAGCGTTTTTTCATTTGTCCTCGTGATAATACCCTGTCTCCATCTCAAAGTTTTAATGTGATGTCGCTAACAGCCAGACAGGTGAAAACATAACCTCCTCGGCAGATGTAATTGGTGCAGTAGTAGATGCAGATTTGTCTGTGAGTACAGGAAGTAATCCCTGTGAACACGCCTGACAGTTTCACAAAGCCTGGTGAAAGAAATTCTAGATGACAGATTGAAGTGAGTTGTAGAAATGACGTGTTGCGACTTCGGCTCCGTCTGCCTTGTAGTTGCTCGTTCCTCACCCCGCAGATAATAGCAGCAGCGGTGTAAGCAAACAGTTGCTGATTTATACATCCAACAGTTAGAACAGTTTGAAGTCGTGTCTTTGATCCCCTGACGACTGTAATATTTTCTTTTAGCTCTTCACCTTTCAGCTTTTCACCTGAACATGATTGTGTGGTATTAAAGCTGCAAAGCTTACCCTTTTTTCTCTTGTTATCTGCTAACACGAGGTGATGGCTGGCTCTTCAGGGCTGCAGAAAACAGGGAGCCTAAACCCGTCGTAACAGGCTGGCTAACCACGTTGGATCTTTGCACCACAGATGCACAAGAAGACCACAACCACCTCCCCATGCAGATCTGTCGTGATGATCAGCAGACACAACACTTTCTGCACTAACTCTAAAGAAAAACAAATCTTTATTATAGGGTGAGGATTTACTAAAACTTTTAAGACGAGTACACTTATACAGGCATTGGAGAGGCTGCCCGATACCTAGTAAACAATCCTGACACAAGAATAAACCATTACTTTCTATCCTGGAGATAATACTTTCTAAAAACTGTGGTACTGAATATTTTATTACACACAAACACATGTATTTTGGCAAGGTTGTTGAGTGTGTTCAAACGCTTCACGGGTGAGAATGAACATCATTGCGCCTTCTTCTTGTGCTCTCTCTCGGTCTGTCTCCGTCTATATGCCCCAGTAAAGCTGAGGTCAGTTTGGCTTCATTTGCAGCACAAGCTCTTAATCCCTGGAGCCTCCAGTGTAGAAAGGGACATGAGGAGCATATGGAGGGCCTCTGATCCTTATTAGTACATGCCACAGATTGCCAGTAAAAAAAAAAAAAAAGGTAATTTTCGAAAACGATGCTGCTTTTATGCTTTTGTAGCTCCATCATTGTTCCTCCTCGCATCACGGCCCATCTGAGCATGAAGCCTCCTTTCTTTCTGTGAAAAAAAATATTTCAGATTTAACAAGGAGGAGACAGGAAGTATATTTACCTCGCGTTTTGACGATATTTAAAGTTAAGCTGCGACACTTGAACTCTCCTTTGCTCCGAGAGTTCTTCTGTGTATGTCTTCCCTTCTGCAGAAATGCCCTACTTTACTCGCACTGCTCATTCATGTGTTAGAGCTGCCCACTAAGACCACAGTCTTTGACTGCAGGTCTCTAAATAGCTCCACTTAAGCTGTTGGGGTTAGGAAGAAGGGATTATTCATTTACTTTCAAAGCCAAGGTTTTAGTGCTGGTGCAGATTTTTGACCCAGCAACCTTCCAGTAACACATTTGCTGCCATCCAGTTTCAGTTTGGTCCACGATTTGACTTCCTCAGGCATATAATGACATAGCTGTAAAAATCTGAAACAAGAGACCATCCAGCTTAGTGAGGCATTCTCCCAAATCACAAATTACTCCATCGTCTGGAATAAATCCTTCCACTCGGTCTGAGTGGATGGGATACAGCAGCCCAAACACCACCAATCTCTTCCTCACACTGGCAACATTGTTTATTTAGCTATTAACATTTCTCCAAAGCTGTCGCAGTGGTTAAGTTCCCTGAAAACAATGAACCGTGATTTACCACGCTGGATGAAGGCACGTCACCCAATCATAGAAAGGTTATCTACAATAAGACCACGGGACCAAAAATAAACTGTAAACCTGTTTGCAACCAAAACCACCCCTGCTTCATTCAAATCCCTACAAGCCAGCGTCTGAGAATTACACTGGAAAAGCAGAACACCGAAAAATAAAATTAAATCTGCGCTTCAGAAACTGGAACATTTTGATGTGTTCAAGCCCCAGATTTATTTGTAATAATTGGATTTAAGTGAAACATCTTCTGGGAAGAAATAAAACAAAGTGTAGACCAATCATTTATCAAACTGTCTATCAAATCCTGTTCCTGTTTTACCAGATTAACAACAACTCTGACAGTGTCATTAAAATGAAAATATTTATTACGTTTCCACTGACCTGTTATTGGTTCGATCAAGGACCAGGATGCTGAAAAAGACCCGTGTGTTTGTGCAACATCCGAAACAGGTAACATCTGTATAGTTGTGGCCATAATTGAACATGTCGAATGAATATCTGGTCAATCTGTTGAACATCCTCACAACTGCCTGGACAGTTTCTGAAGCCGATGAATCAGCTGGTCTGTCTCTTCAATAGTTCATCAATACACCACCTTTGGTACACAGTATAATATTTCAAGATCAGATACAGATGTGCAGCACCAGAAACAAATGACATTGTTTTTTGTAGTGAACAGGATATTCATTATCTCCACAGGATGAATTGTGAAGATTTTACCTAAACAAACAGTAATGATCCTTTGATGCATGGACTGCACTTACTGTTTACAAAATACCAGTCCCATTATTATTAAGTGAAAATGATTTATATGCACATTACCACCACAAGTATATTATTTTGCTAATATGATCACCTAAGATTATAATTATGTGGAGGAGCTTTTTAAGGCAAGTTGCTTCACATTGATTTTAGTTGTAAGTATGAGAAAAAGTCGCCATCACTTAAATCAAAATTCTTTTTTAACTCATTAAAAGGCACCATTACACCCTCCTTCATTATCTGCCTTAGTTGGTTTATCCCTCGAAGTTGCCATGTTTGGTTTTTCAGCATTCAGCCTCCATAAAAGGCATGATGGTAAAGATGACCCATTAAAGTTTTAATGCTAAGTCTGCCAGATTTTTACGACATCACGGAGAAACTGAATTACAGAATTGTCTGTTTTAAAGTTGTTTTGGGGGTGAAACCACAAAGATGCTAATGACACAGACTTGCTATATTCAGACAGAATAGTTTCCAACTTGCTGCCTCACTCCTGCATGTGTAGGCCCATAACAAAGGAAATCTGGCTAGCACTAGCATGTTAGCATTGTCATTGGATGTATGTTAGCCTGCTGATGTTAGCACAGTCGCTTTTTTTTGTCCACGTTACAACATTACAATATTGTGTACACACTACTGTCACCTTTTAAGCTATTACTGAAATCTACTGGCGCATTTGCACTGGTACCTACTCGCTTTGGTTTTGGCGCATTTACACTGGCAAAAAAGTACCTGGAACTTGGTACCTGGTACAACTTTTCGTACCTCCTCTCCTGTGGTTCCAAAAAAGTCTAAAATCTTATTGGTCACTGTGTCGTTGCGTCATCACTGCACGGCACGTAATCTGTCCCTGCAAACACGCCATTTTTAAATCTTCGGCAAACCGTGCGGACGTGTTTGAAATAACAACAAGAAGAGAAATTACATCTGTTAGAAATCCTGCCCCATGGACTCAGGACGAGGTGCAAACCTTTCTGTCATTAGTCACCGATGAGAAAATTCGGATCGCTCGGGATCGGCCCCCCTGCCAGTGTGAGGCAAAGGGAAGTGAGTAGCTACCAGTGTAAATGCGCCATAATAGTCTGAAGCAACATTACTACATCCAACATCACCAGGACTCATCTGGTCCTCAAGAGGACTGCCTCCATCATCAGAGACCCCCCCACCCCCAACCTCAGGACGGGGGTACAGGAGTCTGAAGTGCAGGACGACCCCCTTCAGGAAGTCTTTCTTCCCCTCCACCATCAGCTGACAGCAGTGGACTTTAACCGTACTGACTACACTTCAACCATCCACCTCTGACAGTCTGCACAGCCTAGATGTTGCACATTTATATAGATCATTAAATTATTCTGTTTCAGTCTGTTTTCTTAATTTCTTGAGGCATTCAGTGTGGACGGCAAAGTGAGATTTTCAGTGTTTGTTCTTACTGTACACATGACAATAAACACTTTGAATCCTTGAATCACCAATTACTTGTGTTCATGTATGATCAATGAGGAACCTACGTGTGATCTTCACTTTTCTTTTTAGCTCTATTCTTGGTCAGTACCAGCCCTGAAGGGAAAACACCTTCATACAGCTGCATGTTGGACTCCTGAACAATGAGCTGAAGATGCAGATACTTGTCTGCAGGTTTATACAACCCCTATATATTATAGAAATGATACAATCATTAATCATATCTGCTCACATCTGTCTCTCCTATTGCCGTATAAATCACTAACACATCACACAGGCATACAGCTGTACAATATGTTACACATGTTTACACAGATAGAATACACAACATAACCTCAGGGTATTCCCAGCCTACACATATTGTTATCATACACTTAGACAACATAATTGAATCTGTTTGCTGTCTTATATGCTGTAGATCACGTTGTTGTTTTGATTATAATTCTCTGGCGGGTCATATTCATTTAATGTCACTCAAATGTATATCAATAAAGGATTGCACAGCATCTGCAGCACTCTGTACACACGATTAGGCTAATGTCAGCAAAACTAAGTAGGTCCTATCATGTGTGCAGATCTGCAGTGAAAAACTCTTTTGCTCAGTACAGGGCTGAAAATGTCAGAGATTATCTTAATAAAGGGGATTTATTATTTAGTTATAAAGAGGAAGGGAGTGCAAAGGCAAAGGCCCTCATCCTGCTTCCTTAGTCTGAGCCCTTCTACCCTAAAACCTTTCTGCCACAGTTGCAGCTTTATTTTTGTTTATCTGTAG
>OOFC01051032.1:78971-112219 GCA_900323345.1 Pseudochromis fuscus
TCAATAGTCCGGAAAATATGGTAATTTAAAAAAAAAAAAGATCCTGGTAATTTGGTTCTGTTTTGTTGTGATTTTTCTTTGATATATACAGTCTTTGTCTTGTCTCGGTCTTGACCTGAAAATGTCTTGGTCTCAATACTCTCTAGTCTCAATAATGTCTTGGTCTCAGTCGGTGCGGCCCTGACTACAACACTTGACTACAGCACTACCTCATGGTGTCACACAGGTCTGTTGCTGCTCTGCAGATACCCACGAGCCCTCAACCACTCCCTGAGGTCTTCATCTTCTCTGTCACTCGTTCTGACACGAGCGATGAAGTCGCACATTCAGGAATAATGCAGCTGTAATCTGTGCGACTTTCTTTAATCGAAATGTGGTTCAGAAACATCCTCCTCTTTCTCCTGTGTGACATCCAACAAGACGTTTAAAACTTTGTCGCAAAACTCTGGTTAGAGTCCTGTAAGTGAGACTGACTGTTGCCGGGGAGATAAGTTTTGGATGCAACTTTTCCCATTTGTGAACAACTATTTGCAAAATCTGAAGTTTGTTTGCAAATTTAACACACAAGAAAAAAATATATGTATATTTATATCATCAAAATATATCACATTCACTCAGTATTGCAGCATCTGTCAGCGACAGCAACCATGACTAATCCAAGATGAAATGAGCTGGAGGGCGTGCAGAGAGAGGGGCCTATAGTAAGTTAAAATTGAGAGGAGTAGTGGTGCTTGTATATATACATACGTTCACAGAAAAATATCCACTCACGTTTACACAGAAATTCCTCGGTGAGGCTCAGAGTGTGGAAGATTAAATTCCATTAAATTACCTGCTGTTGCAGTACAAGAAAAAAAAACATGGGAAAAGGAGCTGATTGCACCTTCAGGTTGATTTATGAATATTTTGATTAAATAAATTGAAGGTAAAGTACAAAGCTAGAAAAGCTGAGCATGTCCCGGCAAAACCGGAGTGGGTTGTTGGTGTTTGGAGAGAAAAATCACGACTTAAAGGTGAGAAATAGCAAATCAGAGATCAGACAGTGTTGTCCGTCACCTCAGATTTAGTGATGGCTCTGTCCCAGCAGCAGGTTACAGCCTCCAATTCTCTGGTGAGCTGCTGAACTGTAATTGCCTGCTGTTGCTCTTATCAAACTCCTGCCACTTTCATGTCGCGCTTCCTTTCATTGTCGTACTGTAACCCCTGGGAGCCTCCTCACAGTAAACACAAATTACACAAACAATACCGTTTTTGTTGTTGTTGTTGTTGTTGTTTCTTTATGCTGGGAAAGAGTTTGCGGAGGTTAGATGTCGCGCTGGCGTGATGCGGTTTGGGATAGCGAGCGAGCGCAGTTAGAGTAATGAGGAAGAGGGAGTTTGTCATTGGCGGTGTTGTGCAAGTCTTTGATATTCAACAGCATCACCTTTGTGAAGCAACTCTTAAAAGAAATGGAAATTTGAGTTTGTGCTTATTACTCCCAATAATGTTTTGTGTTCCTCTGACAATAGCTCGAGTCTCCAGATAAAGAGACTGTGCCCCGT
Organism: Pseudochromis fuscus; assembly: GCA_900323345.1. Taxonomy (NCBI): domain Eukaryota; kingdom Metazoa; phylum Chordata; class Actinopteri; family Pseudochromidae; genus Pseudochromis; species Pseudochromis fuscus. The sequence goes on from OOFC01051032.1 coordinate 80,513, forward strand.
GTGCTCTCTCTCTCTACAGTGAATTGGTTTTGGTGTCTGATGCCACTTAGTTGTTTATCACTTAAACAACGCCTGCACCAGTCTCTGCAAATTCTCATTTGGGCGTTGTGGGTAAGAAATGACAATCTTAGTGTCAAGTGTTTGAAAGTATTTTCTGGATTAGGCTTTTACAGATAAAATGTTCAGATGCGTGCGTGATTTTAGGCAAATTCTGGGGATTATGTGTGTGCAGGGATTGATACACAATAAATGAGCGAGGCGGCGTGTGAGAGGAGAGGCGATATGGCAGAGATGGGAGTGTGTTTGGGGGGCGTGCGGAGGGCCAAGGGAGTAAATAAGAGTGTGGATGACAGCGATGCACCTCACTGTAATAAGTAAACACATCACAACCCCATGTGATTTATTGCAGGGCCAGGATGACATTTTCAGCTGCAGGACAAGGAGCCAGGGTCTTGTTTTTTTTTTTTTTTTGTAATGCAGAGGACAAATCTTGCATTCTTATTCTCGAATTTCCCCAGTGAAGAAAGGGCAGTCTGCTTATCTCGCTGCAGAGGAAAATCCAGCCACTTGGGCTGAAAGAGGTGAGAGTATTGGAAAATAGGGGTGGGAGGTTGCAGGTTGATAAAGACCCAAGAAGTGCAGCACGACAGGAATAATAATCCATCCCTGTCAATGATTTCTTTGTATGTATATTTATTGTTTGCTTAAAGATTCCCACCTCCTCCAAAGATCCTCAAAAAATCCACATCATAAGTTGGTTTATTCTGCATGACTGCTCCAAAAGTTCAAGTGCTAATATTTCTTTAAGAAACTGAAATGATACAGTCTGTAGATTGTAAGAAGAGTCATCATTAATCCCACGGGGCCTTGTCCAATTCATGACCATTTTATAGTTTCATAAAAATCCCAAATCATTCACCCTGAGGTGAATCACGGGAGCTGTTTGTGTTAATTGCTTTAATGATAGACTGGAACTGCTTTGTATTTTAGTCCTGACTCTAATAAGTTAACAAGAGAAGAAAGGAGGTTTGGCAAAGCAGATCCCAAGTCAGCAGTCCAGGGCTATTACGCCTGGCAAGGGAAGCTCATGCACAATAAAACTTTAAACATAAAGGTGTTGAGAAGTGCTAAAGTAGTATCCATCCTCGTGCGGAGGCGTTTCCGACAGTAGTAAACTGTAAACTACATTTAGTAGCTAACGCATAAAATCAGTGAGTTCAGTGACACTAAAAAAAGCCTCAGTGTGTACAGTCACCTCCAGAGGAGCAACGTTAAGGCGTTATTATACCATCACTACCATGTGCTTATCTTTAACCAACAAAAGCAAAGTGCCAGCTTATTGTTCATAAACTGCATTTTATAATATCTGGCAGCAGATAAGACTTGTGCATTAGTGGGGTCTTAAAGAGAGAATAATGTTGGTTGTTCCATCACTTATTTGAGATTATCTTCATGATAACAAAGAGGATTTTCCTATTCATGAAAACAGGTGACACACAAGATAAAAAAAAAAATGTGTGAAAGGATTATTAAAGGGATGTGCATTGGTATGGTAACAACAGGCTTCTCGCAGGGTCTTAAAAAGTCTTAAAAGTATTACATTTACAAATCTGTAATTAATACCTTAAAAACGTCTTAAATCTCATTTGGTAGGTCTTAACCCTTTTACCCCGAACATTTAGCTGCTGACAGAAAGTGACGTGTCAATCAAAACACTGTGATTCCTCGGCCATTTGCACTAGCGAAGTGATTCCACCTGATTTTGAAAGTCAACAAGTGCAGCGCTTCGTATATATTACATACAATACGGTAGTGTAGGGAAGCTCCACTTGTCGGCTTTCAGAATCAGCTGGAATCACGTCACTAGTGCAAATGACTGAGGAATTAAGCTAAATAGGTTAATGCTAGTCACTCTGTATTGACGAAGATAAGCTCGGTGTTAGAGGGTTAAGTTATGTTGCTATAAAGTGGTTCGCTCTATGTATGTCTGGGAAATGTCCAAGCTGCAAAGAATGTAACGTTAGTCTGCTCAGTCCTACCCGTTCAGTCCAACCCAACAATTTGTATTAAATTTTCGCTAACTTTGCAGCACTGGTGAGAAATGATCAGAGCACATTCACCCCAACACACATGCAGCCATGGAGGTGTACAAACAGTTTTATTGAACCAGTAATATTCAGTCTCTGCTGACGTGAATATATACATTTTCCTATATTTTAGGAGTTATTTATTTTTGCCAGTATGGCCGTGAAATAGGCTGTGAAATGTGCATTAAGTTCTGTTCTAGGTCTTAAAAAGTTAAATTTAATTTGTAGTAAGCTGTAGGAGCCGTGTAACAATCACCAATAAAAGCTGCTCCTCTGTCATTCTGCTGTGTAAAAATGTTTGAAATCAGTATCATTCAGACACGACTTTGGCGTATCAAGTATTTATGGAGATTGTGTGGTGAGCATTTGTTGTCTTTGTATGAATTTACCCATAAACAGACCCACAAGGGGGCAGTAATTTGTTGACGTCCTCGTCAGTTCAGATGTGGCTGCGAGGGGAGAAGTTAATGCTGAGGTGTGTTTGACTTCAGTGGTAATGGGTAGAAGCAGGAAACCATCAGTGAACACTGATCATTACACCGGGCAGGTTATCGACCTGCTGTTTCTCCATCAATAAGCTTTTATCTAAAGCCCCACATTTCATGGAAGGACTGTTGCATTGTCATATATACCAAAGTCAATCGTACACTTCCCTGTGATTCACATCGTCTGACATCGCCTGCACTGCCCCACCTATCTCTAACTCTGCAAGCATTTCAAACTCTGCCAATTTCAGTTACAGCAAATGAACGCATGGGCGTCTTCCTGTGGAGGAGAGAGCATGACCTCACGTCTTCACCTCTATCTGTTCACATGGTCGGGTCTGTGTGGCGGCTCAGCGTTTATCTGCCCACAATGTAATCATCAGGAAATGCCTGGGAAATGTTTTAACCTGCCCATCTTAATCCAGAATGCCAGAACACTAAATCAGGCATCCCACAGCAAATATTCCTGTTGTTTTTTTGGCTCAGCATCTGCAGCGGGTTTGCACAGCACTCTCACTTTGGCACCGACCCCCGCATACCAGCATGCATTACAGAAATACCCTGTCATTCCACCGGGCCAAGGCAACGTGCGTTTGTGAAATATTATTACATGCATATTTAGTACATGAGAAACACACCCCTTCAACTTCAGAGCTGTGGACCCAGCCCCTCTGTGAAGCTGTGTCTGGACCGAGCAGCGTTCAGATACGACTGCATGTGAATGAGAAGCTGCACGTTATTGCAAAAGAGCACAACCCTCACAGGATAAATAAAGGTTTTAAAAAAATACACTCAAACACCGGCCTCTGACTGTGGTATATGTAACCGAGATAGTTTGTCATCCTGCCGGGACTATCCCGCATCTATTAGTTTAAGATTGATTCCACATGTTCTAATTTTCAGCTTTAAATCAATATGAAAGTGGCTCTATGCAGACAGTACAGAGTCTCAGCTGTGGTGTGTGTTCGTGGTGATGTTAAATACTTTGCTGTAATCATTCAGAATAACAAACACGAGATGTCGTCAGTCCCTCCTGGGAGTGGCAGGATAAGAATCTGGATGTTTCCCAGACGGTGAGAGGTGTGATGAAGCTAAAATTCCCACACTCACTGTCCGAACCCGCGGCTTTAAAGCACAACCAGGTTGTAACCGAGGAATTTCAGGAAGAAACTCCACATTCGACACCTGAATGAAACGACCGGGATGCTTCCCATTTCTGAGCAATTGTGTAAACTGGGTTCATGACGTATTTTGAATTTGATCCTTCAGGAATAAAAGGGAGCAATCACTGTAGTGCTGACCACTGGTGTGAAATTTGTGAGCCTATAAAATGTAATCAGTGTACTGAAGGCCTCGGATCAAAATGAATAATGATATCTGGCCAGGGAGGCTCGTTCCACTTTTAGAAACACAGCCTCTTGGAGGAGATAAGGGGAAAGAAAATAGTTGTTTCGCTATTCTCTTATCAGTGAGAACTGCATAATGTAATCTGACTCAATGGCGTATCAGATCAATCACTCTGTCTGGGTGAGGCGGGGGAGGAGGGGGAGGGGTAGTGGAGACTGTGCTGATGTAAAAATAAAACTTTACTTCAATAAGAATACACTTGGCCAGAAGTGAATAATGTGTTGAATTCTTATTGAGCTTTACATTTTTTTTCTCCATTGTGTCCTTTGATATTGGTGTGTGATACAGTGTATATGATTTTGAATGGAGTAACACAGCTGGGTAGTAGAGGTTGAAACCCTAATCTTACCATCATTCAATTTAAGGAAAGTGAATTCAGGTGCATACACTTCACAAGAACATCACAATTATTTATTTTTTTAATATTTCCACAGAACAAAAAGTAAATGTCGTAATCTAAGGCCCCGTCCACACCGAGACGAAATGAATACGCCTCCCCCGAAAACGTATATTTATAACTGCATCCACACAAAAAAGCCGAAAACGCTGTAGTCAATATGCCAGGCCTGTATGTGGCGCTGTAACGCTGCCACAGAAACACACCAAAACAAGGAAGAAGACACGGAGCATGTGGATTAAACTCGTAGGAGGTAAAACCAACACGCACAACAACACACACTTGTTGCTCACGGTAGTTGTATAATTTCAGATTTTGCTGTAAAAGTCAAAACAAGCTCAGTAGCTGCTGCAGCACTAACGTGACGCTGTGTTCCACCATTTTTACTGTTGTTGTCGGGGTTGCACAGGCGAGTTAAGGGTCAGAGGCGGGGCTACAGCGGCAGCATTTCAGGAGAATGCGTATTCGCCGTCCACGCGGAGACGCAGCAGGTGGCGTCTTCAGACTTTCCCACTCTGGGAACCGGTTTCAAAAAGTATCAGTTTCGGCTGCCAAATCTCTGTCTCCATGTGGACGCAAAGGTGTAAACGATAAAAAAACTTTGCCGTTTACACTGAAACTCGTCTCTGTGTGAACGGGGCCTAAGTTTTTCATGTCTGGGTTGCTAGCATCCTACCTACAGTAGAGGCTCAGGGTTACCTGCCGTTAAAACATTACTGTGTGCAGTGATGGGCATATTGCATATACTATCTGCCCACTTTGTGGAAATGCAATCGTGAAGAGAGGAGAGTCTCAGTGACATTCATTGTCATTCATCTGAAACTTGAAGTTGCTGCTAAAGGTGGTGCAGCTGGCTAAGTTCAATAGGCAGTCACTCTTCCCATTGGTTACTTCTGCACTGAATGACCTTTTTTGTTCAACAAATACAAACATCATTTCAGACTTGTATATTGTTGTTCAGAACAGAAGAAATCTGGAGGGTGTTAAATACTTTTTGACAGCACAGTAGCTCGTTAGCTACAGCTAATCACATCTGACAGCAACTGTTGTCATTCCTGTCACAGCAGAAGGTTGGAGGCTAGAAACGAAAAGCTCGACTTGTTTCTGAAATGATGAAGAATTTCCTGTGGTAAATCCTCTCTCACCACAGGTTGAGAATCACAGTAATGGTGTAATAACGTTATCGTGGCCTACAACGCTCTGTGCCTTGATGAATCCGATGAACGCTGGCTTTTCTATTCTGTTCGTACGTTTTTTCTGAATGTGGGTGTGTTTGAGTGTGCCTGCCTTTGTGTCTGCACAGAGGAGGGCCTTGGATGACTCTTTCTCCTTGAACAATATCAAGCGGAGGTGTGAGATGATTTCAGATTCAGCCTGTTGTCTGTCTCTGCGCTCTGTATAGCGGCTCAGCCAGCATCTGATTACCAGGACCTTGTTGTGTTGTCTAGAGAATGTAACAAAGAGGGGAGGAAAGAGTTGAGAGAAAGAACAGAGGAAGGGTACTTCTCTGGGGTGTGGAGACAACACATCTGTGGAGATGGATCTCTGGGGACCAGCTGTGGATTTCTGGAGCTAATTGAATAGGCTGCTCCAACAAATTTACAAGCTCCTCTTTCTCTGGGAAACACATGACAATGGAAGTCTCCCTCTTGCATCACCTGCCCCCACCCACACCACCTTCCAATCCCTGACTTTGTTTTTCCCTCTTTTTGCTCGATATCTCCCGGCAGCCGTTGTGCTGCTAGAGGTGCCCACAGACGAGCGGTAGGCGCTTACTATGCCAGTCACTTCCTTCCATCTCCACGTCCCTGAGAGACCTAATTGATATTCCAAAGCAGAGTTGGAGCTGCATCTAAGGCTCACCTTAGTCATTAGTGAGCCCCACAGGGCTGTTTGCATTATAATCTCTGATTTAGATTGTGTGTTGCCTCCGTGTCCTTCCCCTCGAGGTTGAGCTGCATGTGCAAAAGGCCATCGTCGTAGGGGATCCAAGCTCAAATTAGGCCCCGCATCTGAAACGAGGGCCACAGGTCGTGAACTCACACCTAAACAGACAGATCAGACGAGCAGATTAATATCCCCCTGAGTTGTGTCACAATGTTCGAAGAGTGAAAACCACCATCTAAAGGTCCATCTGGACATTTGTATGGTAACGAGGGAAGTGAAAGTGCTCATAACTCATCAAATCAGGCTTATTTATGTACGGTGCATGAGAAGAATACTAAAGATTTGGGATCATCGCTCTATTGTATTATATCTGTGACTGCATGAGCCAGGTACTGTATATTTTATGTGTCTACTAATACACTTCTCTGGTTTTTCCCATCAGCCTGTTACACCCTGGTGGAATTTTGTTCTCATACTTATCAACACCAAACAAGCACAGACATCCCCTACAGCTCCCAGTTTCCTTGGCTAACCTCAACCACAGTTTAACATCAATCACATCACTCCCCTCCCAATGTGGGGAGGGCGGCCATTGTCACAGCAATGTGTCTGTTCGGCAATTAACTCTCTTTGTCCTCCCTCCTCCATCCTTAGCCCTTGATTTCCACCTCATTACATCAACAGCATCAAGGGACTGAAACATCTCGCCCCTGAGGTGCACTGTATTTTGGAGGTTCTGTGGACTTACAGAGGGGGTTGGTCAATATGTGTTTTTCATACAAATTAAATCCTCTTGCTTTCCAGAAGAATCAATAACACAACTGTGTCCAAAACAATCTCACTGGGGTCTATCATGGCGAACCTGGCACTTGAATCTGTATAAAGGGAGGGCGTTAGAAACCAATTTAATTGATGTAAACATGAGAATAGTATAAAAACTCTGGAGGTTTTCAGCCTGGCAACTGCAAAATTATAGGTCCTGCTGTAATGTGCATTATTATTATTGTCTAACAAGATCCTAATGTTCTTAGCCACGGGCTTATTAGCTTTTACTGTATCTTGTAATGTTGAACTTACACATATTTACTGCATGCATTAAGGATCTCATTACTGTGTCCTGTTGTTGTGTGATCACATTATAAGACATTAGAAAAACATAACAACACATGGGAAACCAAGGAGAATAATGCATTAGTACCATACACTAAGGGTGGAACAAAAAGTACCAGTATTTAAATCTTTTTAAAAAGATCACAGGGTTCATTTTGATTCTGTGCGAGGAAGGGGAAAAAACAAATAAGTTGTCCTGTGATTGAAGGCATTTTCACAGTGTCTGTCTCCTGGTATCTGATACTGAGCCAAGAACAGAGTGCAGGTGCCTGATGACTCTCCTTGAATGAAAATGAAATTAATGGAAAGCAGGTGGGTACTTCAAAGGCTGACTGCTCAAACGGTATTACCAAATGTGCATGCAATCGCCAACCTCAGCTGTTGTATCTGTGCCACGGTGAAGAGGAAGTTAGGATTGTGAATGGAAATAATTACTTAATATTAGCGATGCGATGTGAGTAAAGATTAAAGAGAAGGGATCTGATGTGTTCCTCTGCAGTCAACAGTTATTACAGGTTCAAACTACAGCTACAGTTTGCACCTGAGCATTGCTGCCAAAGTGCATACTAGTGTTTTTACAGCAAAGTAGAAGAGTATGTGCACGGCATTGTTACACCAACCATCCTGCTTTCACTGCACTAATAAAACCCATTTTATTGCAGCAATGTTTAAACAATTTCACTGACCTATTTTAACACCTACGTCACAGATCAAATCAATGTTCCTGAACAACAAAGGCACAGCATTCTTTAATGTTTGGATTTAATAAAAAAAAGAAAAAAGATCCCCAACATGACCCAAAAATCATTTGCAAAATAGCTGGAAATGTTCCACAGAAAATGCAGCCGCAGCAATCTTTTATGTTTCTCCAGCAGATTACAGATGGGAAGGAAAGCTGTAGGACAACAAAATGCTGAATGTGTCAAATTCTTAGCCGACTTCAGGAAGTGGTTTATCATCATGTCTGACATTGAATACACAATTTTAGCCATCACAAAAGTCCTGCTTCTTAGCAACATGTTTGCTGAAGCGTTGCTGCATTGTTCCAGTCTAAATCCTTTAACTCAAATACAGGGCGTGTTAGAGAGGAGACGCTGTGCACCCACAGCCAATCTAACTTTCGGACTTCATGGTTTTCATCTATCTTCTATTTGTGCATTTCCTGTAGGAATAAGGAAGGATCAAATAAGTATATTGCAAAACGCAATTCTTGCAACATCTGACAGCTGCAAAGTTTTTTTCAAGTGTTTTTTTTTCTCCCTCAATAATTATGAGATCTGCTTGTGTTGTCAGCTGTCAAAATTATCATGAAATATGCACTGTCCCAATAGAAATCAGGCAACTTATTTGACAGAAAATATAAAAAATTAGCAGTTAAAACCTTTGTCGGTTTGATGACAAGACTGACACGTTTGGTTCATGTTTTTAACCAATTTTGGAGTAAAAAAAAAAACAAACCACTGATACTTGTTGCAACATCACACGTGAGTGCATGCACTTCCTGTCTGCATACATTGACTCAGGGAAGGAAGTTCTGACTATATAAGAGCATCCCTATCTCTGATTCTGTGCAGCAAAAGGTTGCTCTCGGTGGGACGCCTACTCCCTGGGCTTTCCTCCTGTGCTGCACAGTCACTGAGATCAATGCGCTCTTTCACTGTACTTCACAGGGTACATGGTGTTTCCAGCAGACAGCAGAGGCACACAGCAGTCACACAAAAACAACCAACCTTGCCTCACAACTTCGACTAATCTCTGTGGAATGTTTCAGTGACAGGATTTGAAGGCGTCGAGGCTCTCCGCCGCTCGGCCTCTTTTAAGCAGCAATTTCTGTCTCCGAGAAAAATCCCATGGGATCAATCTGTAATTAAAAAAACAAAAAAACACCCTCAAGCTTAATATAACCAAAAGAAAGACTAAGAGCATGTAACACAAATGCAAACCATAAAAAAAACAAAAAAAAAACAAGGTTGGTCCAAAAGATTGAAAGTCTCAGCTTTAAAAAGTACTTAACAAAGTGGGACAATGTAAGCTTAGAAGAATCTGTCCCTCCATGTGGAATTTCTACATTTTGTGCTACTTTCAAGCAAAAAAAGATCTGCACATGTCACAGAACAATGGGATATCTATAGGTAGTAGAGTTGAATCCAGAACACACAGTCCGGTTAACCTCTAAAATATAATCTTGATCTAACAACAGAGGATTACGGAGCAGCTAAAGGGACATGAAGAAAAAAATATTAGATGAAGGAAAAAAAAGTGCCAGTATCTAGTGGGCACTAGATAAGTATCTCGAGGGCATGAGATAGCATTTCTGCTATACAGAAGAGTATGCATAATTTGTTCAAATCTTCAGTTTATGAATTTGCTTTAAAATTACTGCACACCGCCATCCACAGGTGTTATGCCACTTTTATGTGCACGAAATAACTATCTAGTGCACGCCAGATAACTATCTCATGCGCACGAGATCAGTTTCCAGTTGTATCTCGCTATGAGCCACCCCGTCAGTTAGCATTTCCAGTTGTATCCACTATGAGCCACCCCGTCAGTTAGCATTTCTGGTTGTATCTTGGTATGAGCCACCCTTTCAGTTATTATTTCCGGTTGTACCTCGTGCACACGAGTTAGCATTTCCAGTATACAGAGGCTGAATTTCTCGGTTCACCTTAAAGTGGCATAACACCTGTGGATGGCGATGTTCAGTAATTTTAAAGCTAATTCATGAACTGAAGAATTGAACAAATTATGCATACTCTTCTGTATACTGGAAATGCTATCTCGTGCTATCTCATTTTTTCTCCATCAATGTTTTTTCCCCATCAATGTTTTTTCCCCTTATGGGCTCTGTAGGGGATAAACCTTTTAGCTCATCTTTTGTATTTCTAGGGTGACACATATTTCACACTAATGATTTGATGCTTTGCTTTTTAATAAGCATTTCTCTTTTCAAAAACCTAACAGAAAAAGAAACACAATGTAAATGTGTAAAAATTCTATTGACTTCCTGAAAGTATCATAACGTAGCTCTTCTGTGTGCTACATATATTGAGATTAGCATCAGCTTGTTTCCCTGGAAGCTTTACCTGAGAGGCTAACTGACAGTTGACTGCTCCAGCTCTAAAAGAAATGTCCTTCCTTTGGTCTGTGACACATTGTTGCCACTGCCCCTGCAAGCCACTGCCAAGGAAAATACCTCACAAACTGCTGACTTTGATAATGGGGGGGGGGTCTGGTTCAGTCTGCATGCACTCTATCAAGCCAAGCAGTAACCCAGCACTCTCAAATCCCATGTGAATGTGTTTACTAATGACTTGTCTCTCAGAACATTTGTGTAAATGAGGATCTCTGAGTGCAACAGTGCTTTGAAAGTGCTCACAGTCAACACCACACACCCCCTATCTTGCCGGGGAGCATGTACTGTGTGCGAGTCTTTTGTGCATTCAGTGTACTACAAGCAGCAAGGGGAACGAGGGGTGGAGAGGGGAGGTGTGTGTGTGTGAGTGTGTGTGTGTGTGTGTGTGTGTGTGTGTGTGTGTGTGTGGAGGGAGGAGGGTTTTGAACACTGTCCTAATTGACTTCAGTTTGATATTTCTAAGGGTGGGGTATACAGGCCACATTTCCCAACATATTCACCACATAAAGAGAGAACTATATCGAGAGGACAATATTAGTTCATTCATATGAGGTCAGTTGTATATTACCAGGCAATATATCCTGATATGACCAAGAGCAGTATATCATTTTTATGCAAATGCTACTCAAAATGATTTCGCACCTCAGTGGTGGTTCATGTTCCTGCACGATCCAGTTTACGAGAACTTTTTTGTTTATTGTGTAAAGTGCATCACTGGCTCTGTGTTACAAGATGCCCCTGTTAGCAATTAGGTAATTCACCATCTGCACAAGCTTGTTGTAATTTCAAAAAGTTTTAAAGGCAACGCGACAACATAACAAGCCGGTGAAACACACAAAACCAGGGGTGACGTTGCCCCTTTCTGTGCTTGTACAACATGAGAAAAGACTTCCAGCCTCTGAAAGTGAGATGTGTGATACAGTATGTCTGAATGCCTTTGCAGATGGTAATGTTGACTCTGGAAACCTCATGGAGCCTTAGCTGCTCCAGGCCAGGAAACATCACTAGCACTAGGGCCATGTGGGACCTCTCCTTAAAAAAAAAAAAGAAAGGAAGAAAAAAAGTTTGAGATTTCTTCACAGCCCATTGTAAGCAATCAGGCAAATAGAGGCTTGCAGTCGTGCAGAGCACAGGCACTTCTTTCCAGAAGGCAGAGAGCAATGCTCAGTCTACTGACAGGCGAGCCAGCAGACCGACAGGAAGTCAGGACATATTCTCATAGCACCAGCAGACGGTAACACCACCAGCGTGTCTTCTGAAGCCCACTTTCACTCTCCTGGGAGTGATTGCTCCTGAATGCACATTCAGCCTCCTCTACTGCTGGCAGTGAAGATCTGCAGATGCACTCAACCACAGGCTCACTTTTCACCCCTGCATCTGCCTCAACACTCACACCAAAGCTGTACCCGCGGGAAGAGGATACACATGTTTTATTGACAGAGCTACAGGTGGTTTGAGTTTGAGCTGCTGGTGGACTGGAAGGTTGTTTTTTTCTTTCTTTTTGTGGCGAGCTGTGGCATCTTTAGAGCCAGTATGTTGCCTATCACTGTGGCATGTTTGGTATTCATCGTGCTGAGCTCAGCCCAAGCTCAGGTTGCCACACAGACTCAGGGGCAGAGCCAGAGTGGGGGTCAGAGGCAGGACAGCTCTGCCACCCCTTGGAGGCAGGTGATTCAGTGGGAGGACAACGGCCGGGTGTTCAGCCTGCTGAACAGTGGAGCTGAGTATGTCCCTGTTGGGGCGGGGGCTCCGGACAGAGGTCCCAGGGTGGTTTTGGCCGATGCCCGTCCACGCTCACCACGCAGACCTCAGGGGGGCAATGTCCGCAGACAGGCTCCATCAAGAGGTTCCTCCGAAACGGTCCGTGGGCAGACGAGGCATCCTTTCGGATTTGGGCAAGTGCCTGATAACTGGAGACAAACCACTGGCGGCACAAGCGGTGGCCAGTTCCAGGGATCCTCCACCAGTCGTTTTCGACCATCCACAGGCTCGTCATCTTCATCATCTTCCTTTTCTTCATCTTCATATAATATACCAGCCTATCCTCAGTACCCATTTCCTCCACAGCCTCCCTTCCAGCCAGTACCTTACGACCCCAGTTTTGTGGAGGGACCAGTCAGGAGCTATGAACCACCCTTTCAGCCTGTCATCGGTGGAGGGTACGGTGGTGGAGGGTATGGTGCTGGACAGGGGTATACCGGAGGTGGATATGGAGGCGGCGTGGCCCCAGTGCTCCCTGGCTCTCCTTCTGATTTCACTGATGAAAGCTACCGTTACTTCCAGTCTTACGGCTATGGGCCCAATCCTGCTGTTCCTGCACGTGCTCCCCAGCCACCGTTTACAGATGGTCTGGACCACAGATACACCCACAGTCTCTACAACGAGCAATCTGCTCCTGCTGCCATTGCGCCCGATGCCAACCAGGCCTCTCCTGTAATAGTGGACAGACCAGGACCTGCCAGTCAACCAGCAGTCAGGAGCCCTCAGTATGAGCAGTTTCCTCCATTCGGGAGACCCCAGCCTCCTTTCTTACAGCCCATTCCTTCAGGGAGAAATTCACCAAACTCTGCCATTGAAAACCCCAGCTTGAATGCAGGAAGTGTGTACCGACCAGAGCAGAGAGGTACAGTATATGTGTTTCGTTTGTTTGGTTTGTGAACTAACACAGTGCATCTTTTATTATTGACATTGGGCATAATTTTAATAATATTAGAAGAGTCCATGAGACATAAGTGGAGTGGCAGATGATGCTGTTTTGGAGCAACGTGTTTGCTTTTCAAAGAAATCCTAAGGCACTTAAAGTATTTTACATTTTCTTGGAAACAGGATGCATGTTCACTTTTAGGCATTCACCCAAGTTATTTCTGTCTCTGAGGCAAAAAAATGAAAAGCTTGCCATCTGATCCTTGTTGTTGCTGCACATATGAATTTAAAATATGCAAAACCCAAGGGAGTAGAGTGCCCGCCACCCCTTCAAGTACACAATCATGTTTTTCCAATATTCTGCTTTCATGTTTGTCAGAAATCTGAAGTAATCAGAAGGAAACAGCTGTTTAAAATTCAGCCTCCTTTTTTTTTCAGTTTACAAACAAAGCAAAGTGGACGCAAGGTTCATCTTTTCCCACTTGTATGGTTATTGAAACCAGGTGTTGAGCAAACCCTGCCAATGCACAGAGAGCAGACACAAGAACCACTGTGTGTTTTTTTGTGCGGGGAGTGCTGTGCTACAAGAAAGTAGACTGGTTCATGAGGTATGCAGAGTTTTGTAATGGTGGTGGTGACCTCATAGGTGGGGGCTGGTGGCGGGGGTGAGGGGTGTTGGTGGCTGCCTCCTGGACTTGATGGCAGGAGAGGGGGAAACAAGGGAGGGAGATACAGTGCTTCACCCCTCTCTGAGGGGGAGGGCGAGCGTGGAAAGTCCCTGTAACACATGGGGTCCATTGCTTCAGCTACAGGAAATCAAATAAATATTCAGTGAGAGTTCGTTGGGAAAAGAATGAGGTGTGTCAAAGATTGCAGCACACTGTCCTAAAATGTTTGATTCACACACCAGACAGTTTCTTTGAATCTGTTCGTAATCGTATTGTGCAAGGAAGGAATTAATTTTTCTGGAGGTGAGTGTTAAAGCTGATGGGTAAAGGACCTACGTTAATGCAAACAACATGTGTGTCTGTGCTCTGATTGCCGGAGGCTGTGTCTGGTCCGTACTGTGAAGAGATGAGGACCTCCAGCGACACTGTCAGACTCTTAATGCAGGTTTATCATTTTGTTTCACTCTATAACCTGCCCACACCGTGCAGCTGTCTCTCTAGTGTGTTGTGTGCTTTGCAACGATCGTCCATTAGACACTCGAGAGCTGGGAGCCATTTCTACAGCTGAAAAAAAGCCAACATGTGTGCAGATGCCTTAGTGCTCTCAGTAATCATTGTGATAAAGATTCAGCCATTGGGAGCTGTTGAAGAGCTGACATTTTTATTGCACTGCTTCACTGCAAGGCATTAAGCTGCATCATAATAACTACTTCAGTTACAATATATTACAGTATATTTGCAAAATAAGTACAGTACATATTTCAAAGGCCAAGCCTCCTCATTAAATATTTCAATTGAGATCAATCTTTGTAATCATGTGTGGCCCATTGAAAGCAGTGCATGAAATGACAAGTAAGCACAAATAGGGGTTACAGTAGGTTTAATGTGGGAGGAAAAGATGGCAACCGTTACTTGTAGCAACCAAAATCAATTGACAGATTACTGCAGAGATTTTAATACACAAACACTGGCCAGTGGGTTTGATGGATCAGCTGTTACAGCAGCATACAGTAAATAGGGCATGAGAAGCAATCAAAGCCACAAGGGCCAGTTGGGATTAATATAGAATACTATGATATCACAGTGTATGTGCAAGGTTTGAGCCTAATGCTGTGTTCACAAATTTTCCATGACAACCACCACTTCTGCCATCAACACTTACCGAGAATGCAAATATTACTGCTTCTTACCTGTTGTGAAAGTTCCAACAACCGTCCAAGTCCTCTCCTTCTTGGTTTTATCTCGATATGGGTCAAAGTTGTGTCGAAAAGCTCTGGACGGACATAGATACAGGAAGTCCTCGGTTTATGACGTCCTCAACCTACAGTGTTTTATGGTTACGTCACCACCTAGAAATACCATTTTTGAAGAAAGTCTGGTTGCATCATTACGATGTGCGGCGCTCGCAACGTTCAAACAAACTTCGTGCAGGAACTAGTTGGCGAGCAGAGTGGATGAATACATCATCAAGCAGTGCTACATGAAGAAGATGGTTTTTTTTACGTTCGCCGGTTATACGCCATTTGGATTGTGCTACATCCATACACCAGACAGAACAGCCAGTCTGCGTATGTATGCAAGTTTACCCATAATGAAAGCTGCGAGTGTGTCATGTCAAGAAGTAGGCAAAAAGTTGTTGCTGATTTTTACCAGGAAGCCCCCATTCAGGGTGTCAGTAATCTCTGGGTAATGTCGACAAAATGGTTAATTAGGCTTAAAAACAGTTAAGTGGCAACAAGCATGTCCTCCATTTCTGCTCCTCTGTGACACTGGGAAATCTCAACATTGATTGGTTGTCACAATACCACGTAACACAAATTCTTTGGCACGAATTCACATCCATTTGCGTCAACTTGCATCTTTGCATTCCCTAAATATGGCATTGCACCTTGCACAAAATTTGTGTTGGGTTTGGTGTGAACGCAGCTTAACAAGTTTCCTTTTTCAGTCAGCAAGGTGGTTTTGTTGGTAAAGATTGTTTTTAAATAGGCCAGGGAGTTCAAGCTGTGGCACTTGACATGAGACACAGCATATTTTCTAATATTCAGGTCTAGGAAGAGGAAGGTGCGCTCCTGAATTTTAGCCATTCTCTTTTCTGGCTTTTTTCTTCTTGTGAGAAACCTTTGAATTGTTTTACAAGGCAGCCTGACATAGAACAGACTCTGAGCAAGAATGAGTCTGATTTGCAAACAGATTGAAGAGGATGAACCAAATTGATTCCCTCAGGCAGTTTACTCTGTGTTAGCAGTACAGGAAGTAATCTCATTTGGACGATGTAGTCTTTGAGCGCCTGCTAGTTTTGAAAGCCACGGTGTTTTTTCTGAACACTAAATTATTCTTACTGAAGTGCGATGGCAGAGACTGGCTGAAAAGCCTGTATACTCTCACCACTGTATCCTTTACAGCACATTGTCATTTCATTTCACTCGTCTCATATTTCCTGACAAGGCCACTGGCGCTTATAGGTGAAAGTAATTACGCCATGATCGCTACAGACTGATTCATTAAGGCAGAACTGCAGTTATTTCACTCATTAATTTTATCACAATATCTTCACATTAAAAGACAAGGTTATAGCACCTCACTGTTACTGAGATGAATCTGTAATTTATCAACTGACCACCAAAAGTTGGATAGTTGATTATCCTAAAAATCAATTAATGTAAAGGAACAGAAAAAGAACGCAGAGTTAGCGTATGTCCTCATCAGATGGTGTCGTGATTTTGATTTTCCATTTTAAAATTAGCTCACTGAATTTCAAGTACTCTAATCTGTCTGCAGCTAACAGCCTATAGCTTAGAGTGTCTAGAAAGGAAGCCCTCATGTCTTTTATTATGCTATATTAGATGGTATAAAAAGCCCAGCAAGATTCAGTTTCTTTTCTTCATGCCCCACTTAGAGTGTAATGTGTGGCTTTGTCACATGCTGTTGAGAGCCGATCAGCTTTGGCTTCTCAATACACTTTATCCCTCTGAAAGAGACCCACTTTCACATTTCAAAAGATTAGAGGGCAGAGAACAAAGCCTTCCTAGGGTGAGGAGAAAAAAATTGGGGCTGTGAGTGCTGTAGGAAAACCTCTGTGTTTCACAGTGGTTTACAGTGTTTACATGGTCTGCCCCAGGAAGCTTCCCCCTGTCCTGTATGTCTGCCTCAGAGAGAGATGTCGGATGGGATGTTTACACAGCGCCCACAAAGGGAAAGAGCTTATTTAAACTTGCAGCCGCGAAGGGGAAAACTCACCTGGATGTTAAATGCTGGGCAAATACAAAATAAGAAATTTCTTGTCTTTTTTCCATAAACAGCTGTAACTGAAGGCCTTCATGGTAGTCCACAATCAGCTTGTGCCCAATTATTGTAATTTGATAAAACGTCCTGATGCGGAGGGTCAGGTGCTTTTATTTGTTTGAATGAGCTCACGCTGAAGTGAGGCTGGTCTTTTGATGCTAAACAGAGAGCGGTGATAAGCATTGCCAGAGACCCTTGCTGGCATGGGAACAGGACAGACAGACAGACAGACATTCACTTTGACAAGGCAGGCTGATTTTTTTCCCCACTCGTTCCTGTTTCTTTGACAGATGTGGTCAGTGGCCCACTTTAAAAACAGCAGCGGTGTGAGATCACTGTTGTTTCACCCTGGCACATACATCCCCCCCTCTATGTCTCTGTCAGGCTCACTAGCTGTATCTGTGTGAACCTTTGCCTTTCCACTAAAAACACAGGCTACACTGCAACCAGCCCAGATACTTCCAAGTTTAGCCTTGTCCTCAACAGATACGACAAGTCCATTTATTATGTTGAAGGTTAAGCTGAAGTGACATGTTCATGTTAAGATTTGTGTCATGGAGGATCACATCACATTAGCTGAGAAGGCAAACACTTATTGGTATCACCCCCCTCCTTTATAACAAGGTACATTAAGTGAGAAGCTAAAAGTTAACCACCATAAAAAGTCAGCGTATGGCAGTTGTGGGTATATGTTTTATGGTTGTTGGGATTTTGCAAGTAAAAAAGTTCAACCCTTGTGCTCTCTCACCCCAAACTCACCCCTGTCTGAGAGGCCCGTGGAGCAAAAGTGTCTCATTAGAAAACCCTGATACTAATCTGGAATGCACAGTAATTAGTGGCCGATGGATCTCTGTAGTGTGAGCCAGTCCTGAACTGTGGACCCTGTTGCTAAATTGTTGCTCATCATATCCTCCGTCAACACCACCATATACTCAAGGTCGTGCAGAATGATGATAAATATGTGAACAAGTACCGTGTCAGCGCTGACATTGAGATTACTTTGGTTAATGGAGCTATAAATACACTTTGTGAGCTTGGGGTATGAGTCATTTTTCTGTTGTTTTCAACATTTGGGTGATGAGCAGTCTGTCTATCGTTTCAGGATTGCCTGACCTGGTTCCCGATCCCAACTACGTCCAGGCATCCACATATATCCAGAGAGCACATATGTACTCACTTCGCTGTGCTGCTGAGGAAAAATGTCTATCAAGGTAAACCCAATCCTGGATGTTTGTTTAGTCATTAATTCGCATATTTGTCTATTTTCATGCTCTTTCCCCTTTGAGTTATTTGAAAGTGTTCCTCAACATCTTAAGCATGGTGGCATTAAGAAATCAAAGCAGTATGTTGTATCCCTCTTGATCATGCAATTACATCAAAATGTTAATTCCTATGAAAGCCTCACATTTTCATTATGAGCTTCTTCACTTTTGGGCAGCATTAACCAGCGAGTGAACCATCCACAATTCAAACTTAGCCTGCAGGATTATATTCATTCTGTGCAGTAATATCTGAAAGAAATAATGAAAAAAGTTGACTAACAGCACAACTCAAGTGAACTAAATCCTGGTCACCTTCAGGGATACAGGCTGTCCTTGGTTTCATTTCTCTGTGCTGGTGGAAAGCACTCCCTGAGCCCCAGGCCTGGACCCTTTGACTGCCTCTGCACTAAGGACACCATTGAAATGATGGAAGTGTGTTGTCCCTGTGGCTGCTCTCTTTGCCCTCTTCCCATCACAAGCACACCCATCCCTCAAAGCCCTTTCATATCCTGCCTGAGTTTGCAGCAATCACCGACAGATGGGCTGTTGTAATTTGCCATACACTCCAGTGTCAACAACAGTCACAAGATGAATGGCATAGATCTTCAGTGGTATTGTGAACTCGAGGTGGTGCCTCCTTTTTTCTCTCACAAAAAAAAGTCAATCGTGCAACAGAGTACATACCTTGCCCTGCTCCCCCCTCCCCTCCCCGTGTTGAAACTGTGTGTTTGAAGAGATGGTTGTAATCGGTGGAGTGAATTATTTAGTAGATATGCTCCTGCCTCCAAGCCGTCCAGATCTGCCCCCCCCCTTTGTCTTAGTTATGAGGAACAGACATGGCAACATTCCTCTTGCAGCCACTTGTGCAGTTTCCCCTCATCATTTGTTATCTTCGTGTGTGTGTCTGCCGTGCAGCTCTGCCTATAGCGCTGAGGCCAGTGACTATGATGTAAGGGTCCTACTGCGATTCCCTCAGAGGGTGAAGAACAAGGGCACCGCCGACTTCATGCCGAACAGGCCACGTCACACCTGGGAATGGCACAGCTGTCATCAGTAAGTCCTACATATATATATATATATCAAATGCAAAGACTTAGACAAAACATTTTAGTTTTCACTTTGTGTGTACTGCTTCCTCCTTCTTCAGGGTTTCTGCATTGTCTTAAAATGTCTAAAATCCAATAATTTTAATTTAAGGCCTTAAAATGTCTAAAATTCACCTAAAATCTCATAAAATGTCTTAAATATGATTTTGAAAAGTCTTAAAAACATTAACGATACTTTTATTTAAAACAAATGCATAAACTTCAGTGTCACTTTTAAATGTTTCGATTTTTGTGGACGCTGTAACATAACCACAAAACAGAACTAAAGTACTTGTGCAGCCTGGTCACAATTTATCGAGCACAACCAGCTAGTGTGCTGTGCGTGTGCCGTAGTGTGTTACAGCTACAGTGGATGGTTATGGAGCATAGCAGCGGAGAAAACGTAACTCTTTTACTCTGAACATTTAGCTGGTGACAGGAAGTGATGTGTCAATCAAATTACTGTAATTCCTTGGCCATTTGTGTTAGCGACGTGATTCCAGTTGATTCTGAAAGCTGACAGGTGGAGTTTCCGTAAAATACCGTAATGTCAGTAATACATACGAAACGCTCCACTTGTCGGCTTTCAGAATCCCATGGAATCACGTCGCTGGAGCAGATGGGTGAAGAATTACGGTAAATTAATTTATGCTAGTCACTCTGTATCTATCGCGATATCCTTGGTTTTTAAGGGTTTTAAGAAAAGCCCACAGCAAAGCCGACTTACTTCTATAAGATGGGTAAGTGCAAGTTCAACAGTTTGTGGCTACAGATCAAACAATTTAATGTACAGTTGAAGCTGGTGGATGGAAACATATGAAGCAAACTGCACCTTCTTCAAGAAAACTTTGAAACTTGGAACATTGGGTATTAAGGCCTTAGAATTTCATTAGTTAGTTGGCCTTCTTGAGTTGTGCACTACCATTGACCGATATGGGTCATGCAGCCTCTAGCAGGAGTCTATCTGTGGTTAAAACATCCACCCATTATAAGCAATAGTGAGAATAATAAACAATAGAGATTTTCTTTCCTCTCTTTTTTCTTTTTTGGACAGTATTCAGTCAGTGTCCCACTAACAAACACAACATGACCGACCTTGGCAGAAGTAATAATTCAAAGTTACAACATGCACAGATCTGTCTGGTTCTTTTGATTGGAGACATGTTCTGAAAGATTTCCTGAACTGTGGTCGATGACAGTTTACATTTTTCTGGGCAAATCACATTTCTCCCTGTCTATGCAGTGGGAGGGACTACTGAACCATTCTGTTACCAAACATGGGATTCACCTGGATGATGATACGATTCTGTAGCTTTATGTCATGATTGCTCATTTAATATTTCAACAGTGATGATGTTTTATCCTCGTTACGGATGGCAGACAGGCCTACATACAGCCAGTATTGTAAATAACAGTAACTGATACTAATGAGCCTTGGTGGCCATTATTATAGAGGAGAGGATCCTCAGAAGCATAAAAGCCACATTTCCACTGGTGTCGCCTCGCTTCGCCTCGCCTGGGATCAACCCGCATTACCATTGTCATTACCATTACCATTGGTCTTCAGTAATCTTCAGAATAACTGTTGTGGTGTTACAGAAACAGTTTGAAGATTGTTTCAGATGAGAAATGAGTTGTTTTTACTTCAAATATGTTGTTAATTCATCAAGTTGGAGCCTGGTTAAAAACTTGCTCCAACGAGATGTGAGCTCTCGCTACAACCTCTGTGAGCTGTTCGACCGACCAGCCGCTCAGAGCTCAGGTTTTTTCAGCTGTCATTTATAAATAAAATTTTAACGTTGCACTAAAGTGCTGTTATTGTACATTAAACCGATCTATTTAGTGGTAGAAACTTGTTATTCTGACTATAACTGTGCAGACTTGCGGGTACAAATGCGTCCATGCCGCGCAGTGATGATGCAATGATGCAGTGATGATTCCGACCAATAAGATTTTAGTACCTGTTCGTACTTGACTGGGTACTTTTTTTTAGAACCGCAGGAGAGGAGGTACTAAAAATCGTACCTGGTACCAAGTTCCAGGTACTTTTTTGCCAGTGGAAACGCGCCAAAACTGGGGCAAGGCGAGACGAGGAGCACCAGTGGAAATGCAGCTAAAGTTTACTCAGCAGCCCCCAAGTCAACATCACTTTTTACACAGTAGCAAGCATGATGTTTGATGTAGAATCCGGGTTACACTCTGTACCTACTGCTTGAGTTGCTATATAACAGATTTCATAGATATACAGGCAACATTAACAGCACAATGTTTTTTCCAAAGCATAATAACCAGGGGTCTCAGGTTCCTGGCCACAGAGGAGAGGGGGCCACACCTGTGGACTCCATTAGAGAGCCATCCCCGAACAACAGGACAGCATACTCAAAATTCCACATTACACAAAAAATGGCTCTGTGATCAATTTAGCAGAGTTGTCAGCGTGTCTTTCTGAGTGCACACATTTTATTTGATTTAGCAAGCCAGTGGTTGCTGGTATCTCAGGGGGCTGATGATGAGGTGATTTTGGGGGTATCATCAATGTTTTCTGACATTATATTCCACGTAGACTGGATTTTATCTGGATTTCAACAAGTCCGCCCACTGGCGCTACATCCAGGCCTTCCTTTACTATTCTCATCTTGGAGGAATGTTGACTGGCCGTTAGGAGATTGGCAGTGTTGTTGCTGCCTGACATCACTCTACATTTACACAGTGGTTCCCAGGAGGCAGAAAGCCAAGGCAATCATTCCAGTGGCTGTGTGATCAGAATGACAAATCAATCCATTTTTCCTGTCAATCTGTGACACCAGATCACACAGCTGCTAAAGTATGATGGCATGGATATGGGTTACTGGGACAGAGTGTGCGGTTACAAAGAAATCTCTTTAGGGGAAGAAAATCTCTAGCCCAGATTCTTACAATAAACTTTCCTGCCCTACATTTCTGTCAAATAAGCTGTGTAGTTGACAGTTTTGCTTTTCATTACATTCCCTCCTATCTTTTGCACTTGAGTATCAAAGGAAGGGAAGGGAGTAGCATCCTCCTGAGTATCGTGGGCTGTGAAAATGTTGGAATATTTTTTTCACAAATGAGGTCAAAGAATTCCATGTAGGACTTATATCTCAACGCTAGTCAATGTAGGGAGCACGGGGAGCCATTAGAAGTGTTTGGTTTGACTTATTTTTGTTGCTAATGGAGTTCTTGCGCTTTATTTGTCTCACTCTTTCATCGAGCGGTGTGACCTCTGTGGTCAAAGATCTCGGCTGCTGTTTGTGCAGGTGCTTGGACGTATATCACGGTTGCACGTTTTGTAAGACAAATGTCAGGTCACAGCTAAGTAGTTCTCGAAGAACCCCGTGTAGTTCCCTGTGTTTTATAACCTGAGCTGCGATCTTGGAAACCCTCTAGGTCTTGTTTGTTGCAACACAAGTGGAAAATGACTCACAACTATGAAGACGGATTGGAATGTTTTGTACATTACGATTACTAGCTATTCTTGTTAAATCCCCTATGTGTCCTTCCAACAGTACATTCTCTATAGTTGACATAGTCAGCGAGGGGATCCAGGAATCCAAGGAGGCAGGGGACCCTTCCAGGCACCTCGTCGTCCAGCGCCTCCCACTCCCTCCATCTTTTTTTTCTCTGCTTCCTGCACCCTTTTCTTTCTATTTCACACACACACACACACACACACACACACACACACACACACACACTGCAGATAATCATCTCAAGACTGCCACAGAAATGAATGCCAGTTTCAGGAACACAAACAAAGACGGTGTTTCAGCCTCCCAGGCCCCCAAGTTCCCTCCTTGTTTTATACACAAATGTGAATATGTGCACTCACACACACGTATTGCGCAAATTGTACCCATGCCCCCCTCCCCACACCCCCCACCCAACCATAAAACAGGCCTATAAACCGACCTAGACATGAATATTTGTATGTCAGCAGAGACAAGAGAGTAATTTATGCCCAGAGTTACAATAAATATAGTGTTGAGCCTCAGATAACAACAGACAGGTTTCTACCTGAGAGCGGCTCCTAATTGGTCGTCTCTACTATGGAACAACTGAGTCCTTGAATGGTCACTTGCTCCATCAGTGGAAAGTACCCACTTTTCCTTCCAAGTCATCCTTCAATCTTTAATAGCTGTTCCAGTAAAAGCTGTTGCTGTGTTGAAACATGGGCCATGAAGTCAGGCAAAAGGGCAATATTTATATAGTCTGACTTTGTCTGACTGTTAGAGATCCAGTGCTTACCTCACCTAAGTCAGCACCACTTAAGTGTACTGTATAAAGCAAATAAGGAACTGGGTTATTTATAACAAGGGGAAATTATTACATTTTGCACACTACTTACTAAGTAGTACTTAAGATGTGTTGTAGAACCTGTAACATATCACTGCAACAGTGTCATTTAGCCCCAGTGTTTGGTCTGTCAGGATACTACGTTCTAAAACTAATTTTACCTAAAACACAATAAATTCAGTCATGTATACAATTCTGTTATGTTGTTGAAGGTAACGTACTTACAGCTATACAGCTAGCATAGCATTCTAGCATTCATGTTTCCCAGTGTTGCTTCCTCCAAGGATCCGACAGGTGATGTATTTGTTAGGATTTAATGATAAAAAAACACTCACTTTTTGTAAAATTGTAACAGAACATAAAAATACAAACCACAAGTGTCAAACTGTGTTTCTTGCAATCAATAGAAAAGCAAATGTCTCTAAAACAATATTAACATAAATATATAACTATCATTGCACACAAACTTCTGATTTAGCTAAGCACTAGCACACTTACTTGAAGCTAACATTTAGCATTGCAGTCACCATTTAAGCATCATTTATGTTACACCAACTTCAGAAATAATAGTATGAACATGTTTATACAACGGTTAAAGGTAGCCAACTTATGGATAAAGTGGTTTCTGTGGGCTTTAATTCGAGGATTTGCTGCATTGCCATTGTCATTTTCATTCTGCGTCTAAGATGAAAACAAAAGAATTTCCTGGAACATCACTTCCTGTTTAACAGAACTGCTTTTCTGTCACCAGGTGGCACTAAAGAGTAAGCGAAAGCAAGCAAATGAATGGATTCCAATTCATTCTGGTTTTGTCATTTTGACTAAAAATCTTTCTGCTTTCATGTTGTGTGAAGTTGGATAATCTGGAAATTTTAGGTAGAATGTGCTGTATTTCAACTTTGGAACTTGAGTTGAAAGAAACTAAAAGATTGAGTTGACTAAACTAGAGAATTTTATTGGAACCGATGTGTAATAAAGTCATGTAATAATGTAATTTTAAGTGTATTTGTCTACAAAATTTTGTTTTGCATTTGTTTAGAATTGGGCAGCTGTGGCTCAGGTAGTAGAGCGGGTCGTCTATGAATCATAAGGTTATGGGTTCAATCCCTGGCTCTTTCTGTTCACATATCTAAGTGTCCTTGGGCAAGACACTGAACCCTAAGTTGGTGGCTAGCACCTTGCATGGCAGCTCAGTCAGTAGCCATGCCTTGTAAAGCACTTTGGGACCTAGCATAGGTCAAGAAAATGTTACATAAATGTACTCAATTTACCATTTACCAGTCATCTCAACTTAACTTCTCAACTTCAGTCAACTTAAAACTTTTAACAGCTAGTTTTTATTTATTTTTTACAGTGTGTATCTCAAACTCCACCCTGATGTTAGAGCATTCAGATGCATCATTTGACTTACAGATGATGGCTAGTACTGTACTGGATACTTCTGTAGTTTGCTGAGTTTTACACATACAACATTTTCTTTGTTATTCTACTCTTGAAAACAAATTTAATGTGCTCACCAGTACAGGAAAATATATTACACTGAAATTGTTGGTGTGGGGAAAAAAAACAGTGAGAAAACAAATTGTCTGTTTTCATAATGATTTCTTGCATGTGTGGCTTCAAGACTCAGTTGTTGTCATAACGTCTCATCAGCATGAAATTATGTTGTCGTCTTTCAACAAATCAAATATGTATTTACCAGCACTAAGAGTGAAAACCATCCTGGGTCACTTTGACATTTTGGGAGAGGTCCAAGCCATATAGCATAGCAGCTAATATTGCAGATGATTTCAAATGGACCAGCTCATTGACTGAGTCACTCGCTGAGAGTCGCTTAGTTCGTATTCCGGTTCAGTTGAGATGATCAGTGGCCATGTGCATCCAGGCTTTCCTAAGCTGCTAAAGCTGTGCAAACACACACACAAACACCCTGCAACAAGCTAACAAATGTACTCAAACTGTGATACACACACACACACACACACACACACACACACACACACACACACACAGTTACAGTTACAAGTGCAAATATGTGAGTGCATACTTAAAATATTCAAACACACACACACACACACACATAAACACCCACACATCGACACTTTCACACACGCAAACACCTCTGATCTCACCGATTGGTACAAGCTAATTAACAGCATTCATACATCATTAGAGTGTTAATGCCTTGCTTCAGCAGTACTTTATTGCTGCCATTAATTAGTGTCCATTATCCATTGATGATTTATGATGTGTTCAGTCAAGGTGCAACATCACTTACAAAAATGTTAACAGCTGAGGTCAGCAGGTTAAATATACAGTGTATAAATCCACCGTCTGAAAAGTCACATTTAAATTTGGACAAGTTAAAACTGCAGTAGTTGGAATAGAGAACTTCCCTGAATAAAGTCCCTGTACTTTCTGCACAGGGACACAGAGTGTAAGAAATAAGCTAACACACTCTTTGATGGCTAACTTTGATATTTGACTATGTCCTGTGTTTTTGCTGGTTCTGACAGGCATTACCACAGCATGGATGAGTTCAGCCATTATGATTTACTGGAGGTCAGCTCTGGCCGTAAAGTGGCAGAGGGACACAAGGCGAGTTTCTGTCTGGAGGACACCACTTGCGACTTTGGTCACCTGAAGCGTTACGCCTGTACCGCCCACACTCAGGTAACGCAGTATATATATACACAGTACATATATTCTTGGAGCACTGCCTTCCCCCACATGCTTTGTTGGCTTTATCTATGTGCTGTAGTTATGTTTTTTGTGCAACTGCCAAAATCCACTCATCATATTGTCACCAAGGTTATATGTGATGGTTAAAATCTTGCAACAATAGTTTAGCAGTCCCCTCCACAGGTAGATGTTTGCTGCTTTTTGACCACTGCAACAGTTTTTCACTCAGATCAGTATTCCTTATGAGCCTCTCTCCTCCCCTCTGTTTCTTCAGGGTCTGAGCCCGGGCTGCTACGATACATACAATGCTGATATCGACTGCCAGTGGATCGATATCACAGACATCCAGCCAGGAAACTACATACTAAAGGTAAGAGTCAAGTGAGATCCCGACGTGCACGGACACGGCAAGTTTGTGGACCGCACGAGGTCACATTTCATGGAGCGAGAAAGGTTCAAGGCCACCACAACAAATTGATCCAGGTCATAAAGTTTTTAGGTTTCTTGTTATTTGTAGTTTTTCGGGTTGCAGCACTTTATCGCTCAGTGCCACTGGGTTCCCATCCATCATGTTGTCGGTTTTTCATGCATGTTTTATTCGGTCAATATGGATGCAAGGCGTCTGCACCACAAGATCTATACATGTTCAGAGTTGTTGCATTTCCTCTTGTTGCAATGCAATGCAATTAAATGTCACCTTGCTTTGTTGAGATTTGTGATTATGGTGAATTGTAATGTCTCCGCTTTCTTTTATGTCCAGCTTCAGGTCAATCCCAAGTTCTTGGTGCTGGAGTCAGACTTTACCAACAATGTGGTCAGATGTAATATTCACTACACAGGACGGTTTGTTACAACGACCAACTGCAAGATAGCTCAGTAAGTACAACAGAGCGTATGTTTCCTTTATTAGTCCTTTAGTGTGAGGGAGTTCATTGCATTTGTAATGTTCCCAGAATCTGCACCTGGAAAGTAAAACCTTCAAACTGAGAGGCAAACTGTAAATTATAGTTTGTGCCACTGAGTTACACAAAACCACATGACAGGGTGGCGGCTTAATGCAGTTATCTGAAGAGCCTCACGGTGTTTTGAAGTACTTAGTGGACTTAATGGGTTCCTGGTTGAAATATTTGATGATTTAATGAATTATGCTCTCATTCTCCCGTTAAGATTAACAGCCTCTGAAACTTTGATATTTTCCCTCAAAGGGAGATGCAGGGGTGTTGAACTTGCTAATAGCACTATTAGGAAGTGTATCATTGCACTCTGAATTACTATCATATCCTCTTTAGAAGACTTTATAAAAAGAGGTTCAAGTGCTCCAGCTAGTCTCCCTGAGTGAAACAAACACTCTCCAGAGTTAATGGAAGCTGGATGTAATAGTTTTTTAAACTACTGATGCCAATAAAATACATTTTTCTGTCTATAATTCTCTATTTTTTTGTAGTGTCACCAGTGTGGTGAGAAATATATATATATAAAAATTCTGGCTTAAACAAGTAGGTCCAAATGATGGGTTAATGAGCATGACAGAAATAGAGCAAAATGAAATATTAATGACATGGTGACATTATAGTTGCATCCTATACAACCCAGCATTTCCTCCCTAAGGACAGTAATGACCGCCACATGAATACAAGAACATATACATATACATTTTAGCTGGAAGGGAGGATTTCAAAAAGAGATATTGTTAAGTTACCCTGGGGAAGAATTATTAGGAAGATGTGATTGAAGCTGAACACCAGAAAACAGCAGACAGCGTTTCACAGAAAGAAGTTTTGACAATGACGAGAGAAAAAAAAAAAATTACTTAAATGTTTCCTATTGTGGACAAGATGAACGAATGACTGAGTTTGCAAGATTACTTGTGGCACCTGTCACAGTCAGCATCAGAATACAAAGAGACATTTGAGCCTGTTTTTGATTTGCTACAATGTACCTTTGGTGTAATTTTGAGCCGGCTGTCACAGGCGGTGAATGAGAAACCTTCTTTTGTCTACCTTTGTATGAAATCAAGGAGCTGCTGTTGTTCCAAAATTACTGTGAATTTCATTTGCTACAAAGTGCACCTGCACCACAAAACAAGAAGTTTGGTGTAGCAACAGTAACTAAGGGAGGCGGGGCTCAGAGAACAATAGAGTTAAATATACCAATTTAAAAAAGCCTGTATTGTGGGGTTGGGTGTTTAAGTGTCTTTAATGTACAGTGGTATTTATTCACAAGTGATGCTGCGTGGAAACTAAGTCTCACGTGATCCTCTAACAAATGTGTTGTGTTTCATTTGCAGGTCTTGATCAGGCACTGGAAGGCCACCACATCAGAGTGACCCTGATTACTATTCCATTGAAATGTGAATGGAATCCATTTATTGTTGGTGTTGTTTGTCTCTACTTTTTTGTGCTGTTTGGGATCCTGGGCCCGTGGCAAACAAGGAGCTGCACTGGCACCGAGAGCGTGGCGGTTTAGAGTAAACATGGACGCACACGCCGCTGACATAACGCATATCGCCGGCGTCCCAGTAATGAACCAACAGTTCACATCCCACCCTGCAATCTGCATTATAATGTTGTCCAACCATTTACATTTCTCATATCCGTTTGGTTACATGCTAGGACACATAATTAACTTTCAAAAAAAAGGTGTTTATTGTATACCCCCTCCCACCACACACACACACACAGTGGCTTTATTTGAATTTTGAATGATGTGAACTGGTACCTGTGCTGAGATGAGTGTGAGTCAGGCTTCACCTGCAATCCAACAAATAAAAATAGGGGAGGACAAAGGCCTCCGTCGTGCATTCATCCATGCAGTGTGTGGTTAGACACAGATGCCCACTGACTCAGAAGAATTATGATGTGTTAGTTTTCTCCCTCTGTCTCTGGCCTGTACTGTGATTCTCTGGCCACATCCTGTTTAATGTTGTGTTAACAGCCAGAGGAAGACAGCAGGTCATGTTTGCATTTGTCAACATCAAATAGTAAGTCAGCAAGTGAGTGGACGACGTCCTCCTCTTCATTCTTGCGTATTGCATTCCCATTCTTTTTTATTTCAGTAAAAACACAAACAGGAAGCTCAGCTGGCAGAAAAGGTGCTTTTCAGAAAACTCGGCTCGCGGTGCGTTCGAGCCGTACGCTAACATCTCTTCTTCAACTACCAACACTGGTCAGATGGCACATAGGTCATCTCTACCTTTTGAAGAATGTATATACAAATATTCCACTGATGCATGACTTTATTGGACATGAGTTTGTCGTAACTGATTGTACGTTGTTTATCCAGTTTGTTTGTTACTGTAATTGTGAAATTCAATGAATTTCTATATATTTTTTTCTTGATAATCTGAATTATTCAAAGAGTATGTGTTGTTGAAAGAAACACTACTGCTAAGAGTTAGTATTATAATGCATAGTGCCAGCCAGTCATCTCTACCTACCTCTCCAGTTGAGTGAGCTGTTGTTTCCAGTGGATTTCCCCTGCAATGGTTAAGAGCCTGCGTCCACAAGCAGCTGTTTGTGTTTGTAACTTCATTTTCATGGTGCCTCTCCGGCGCTTATTGTTGCTAGGTTACAAAAACTGCCTTCTAGCACTTCCACATTACTTCGTTATGAGCGTTAACTCTCTATAGCTTGCTTGAGAAAAGTTAGCTAAAACAATGACAGTGGGTCTCCAAATAACAAACTGGCTTCTCAGTGACAGCCAGGATCAGGTCTTATCTCTACTCCTCTGCTTCTCCTCATCTCTGTTCACAACATTGATATCCATGTTGATTTCAATTGGTGGATGAGAAAAGAAAGTGGCATTGAAGAGCTTAACAGCTTTCCATAAGTCGAACAATTGTCAGCTCAAAGCGCTGCAAAAACAAAAGAACAAGTGTACAAGTCTATGCTGAGGGGATTTTTGCACCCAGGCAAATATGCTGCAAGCACCAAAACAGCTGCCTATGGACACAGGCCCTCTCTGTGGCCTCCTACCACACTATATTTAAATTAAAAAATAAAAGGTTAAAGTTAAGATCCTTAAGATTTCAGTCCTGGTTGATTTGGCGACAGCTGTCATTCAGTCTTTTGAGAGAGGGAGCACTACTTGAACATTATTTTTACAGAGGACAGTGCAGCATAACATATTTGTATTGTTTTCATATCAAAGTCAGTGATACTTTTCCCATTGATGCCATCAGCAACCACAGTCTTACTTCATGCTGTACAAGATGTGAGTATTTTTACCCTTAACATCCTCAAAAATAACCTTTGTCTTGTTTTGCTGATGCATGTATGATGATTGAGCGTAGCAGGCTTCAACAACACTGAATTTCCAGTGACAACTCCACAATAAAAGCCACTTCCTGTTTTGCCAGCGGAGCATTTTTATTGTGAAGCAGCAGCAATAGGAAAGTGTCTGTTAGCTGAAACCTGATGTAGCAGTTATGTAGAGTGACGAGAGTGAAGAGCAAACTGTGAGGGTGTTGAGGAAAAATTACAAACAGTAATGCTGGATTACTGTATGTGTAATGATTAAATGGCTAATGCACAAAAGATCGTGGCTAACATTGGGTTTCATGACAAAAAAACTCTCAAGGGTCATTACCTTAATATTTATAAATGTGATTACTGAAATTTCTTTAGTCTGGTCTCTATGTATCAGTATCTATGTGTTAATCAGACAGTCACAAAGGTCCGAGATTAGTGTGTTACTGTTAAATTTGTTTTTTCTTTTGCATATAAACGCAGAATAGCTATGTTGAAGCCAATAACGTAATAACAGCCGATAATGTGATAAATTTGCCCTTTTTGAAATGTAATAGGCCAATCATGTAATAACTTTTGGGTAATAATGTAATAATTTATTACGTTATAATTTATTACGTTGCTGGCTGCTTATTACGTTATTGGCCTGGTAAATGAAAAAAAATTGCAAATGTAATAACTGAGCCAATAACATAATAAATTAAGTAATAAATTATTATGTTATTAGGCAAAAGTTATGACATTATTGGTTCACGACTTTTATTACATTATTGGCCTATGACATTTCAAAAAGGGCAAATTTATTATGTTATCGAGTGTTATTACATTAACATAATAACTTTTGGCTAATAATGTAACAATTTATTACATTATTATTTTTTACGTTATTGGCTGCTAATTACGTTATTGGCCTGGTAAATGAAAAAAATTTGGCAAATGTAATAACTGAGCCAATAACGTAATCAATTATTACGTAATCAATTATTACGTTATCACCCAAAAGTTATGACATTAT
>OOFC01051036.1:0-18551 GCA_900323345.1 Pseudochromis fuscus
CCCGCATTATAAGGTGCATAGAATAGAAACTACTGTAGTGGCTGGAGTTGTGTTATCATCCATCTAGATGAAGCTGCACTAAAGTGAATGTCAACAAAACAGTCAGATAAGTCAGTCAGTCAAACTTTATTAATAGAAAACAAACCAACGTTCTGACAACTCCGTTCACTCCCAAAACAAGCTAGTACATTCACAATACGGTACCGTACGTACCAGTAGCTCTTACCGGTATTTGCGCCGCCTTCGTTGAAAACAATGTATTTCCAACTCCATTTGTCACAGTTCAAAGCTACATGAACAGCTGTTTTATTTTTTTCTCCGAGGTAACATCAGTGACGTAGTATTATCTTTTACCAACAGCAAGGTACAACAGGTAGTGCAACTTTTTATCACGTAGTTAGTGCATCACAAACGTGGAGGGAACTTTTCCCTGATTCAGTAAACACGTAAAAGAAACAGTCTGATACCGCTACGATAAATCAATCACCCCCTGACTACAGCAGCCATAATTATCCAATATTGATCCATATATAAGGTGCATCGGATTATAAGGCGCACCATTGTTTTTTGAGAAAATTAAAGGCTTTTAGGTGGAGCTTATAGTGCGGAAAATACGGTACATAAAAACTTTTATCAATGAAATTCGGTTTATAAATAAAAAGTTACAATCAAACAAATTCATACAACATAACAGATGGTGCATGAACATTAAAATGTAAAATACTACATAAAATACTCAAGTAAAAATACCTGGTCCTATGTATGTACATATTATATTTTATATTTCTTACAGTTTAATGGGATGTGTTAAGTACAGCCAGTTAAAACGACTGCAGGGGTTAATTAGCCAATCCCCAAAGTTATAAAACACACCTTCCTAACACTTTATGACATGTACTAAATAATACACTGCTCTTCTTTTGTTAATGTGGAACTATTTCATTTCTGAAAAAGAAAAAAAAACATTATTTATTTTATTAGGGAAATAGCCATTGTTAGCTTATGATTGCTAACCTTTGGCTGTAGTTGCTCCATTGTTGCTAATTACATTATTGCTGATGGCAGTGTTGAATTTTGTAATTTAACCTTTTTTATTTTCAAGATTTTGTATTTTATTTTTGTTTCTACATCTTTAAGACATTTCAACCCCATTGAAGGGCATGTATACATTTCAGTGCATGTTCTTCGTTTTACCCACCTCTTACCTGTCTGCCATGACCGTGCAGTATCTCATCCATCTGTGTGTGTGAGTGCCCTACTTCCTGATATGGATGTGAAATGTTTGCATGTATGTTGCTGATTGTGTCTTTTTACCTCCACCAAGGAGGTTCTGTTTTCACCCGTCTCTGTCTGCCTGCAACAACACTGAACAGATTGTTCAGACATGCTATCACCCAAGGAACAAATGATTGAATTTTTGATGAGATCAGACAGTGAGATCATGTCTGAATAAAATAATTGCATCCAAATCATAAAAGGTGAATGTTTTAGAAATGTATAATTTAGTCACATCTTACTGGATTTAGTTGATAAGATAATGATGTCTACAACCTGTGGCAATTTGGTCGAGATCAGACAAGGATTATGTCTTGGTGGAGGTCTGTGCTCTCTGAGTGCTTTCTCATCTTTTGCTGATGAATTCCTGACAAATCAGTATCAGAGTGCTTTATTGATCCCTGAGGGGAAATTGGGTAAAATCCTCACTTGTTATAATGTGAGAATGTTTTATGATAGTGTTGCTATTTCACCACAAATACAATATAGTATCAGTACTAGTGCTGTCAAACGCTTAAATTTTTTATCAGATTAATCACAGAGTTGATGTGGAATAATTTCGATTAATCATGATTAAATATCATTACTTTTTAATCTATATTAATCGCATTTCATTTTGCATGAGGGTGGTTTGTCGCAAGCTGGGTGATGCATTAGCCACTTAGCCCTAAGTGCTAGCAGTATGTACTAATATGCTTCGCGTTATTGTGGTATTTTAAGCTGAAAGTGCATTGTTGAAAAGAAAACTTCTTCCTGCAGAGTGTCAGTCAACGAATCTGTCGTAATTTTTTTGTACTCAAATTTCCCATCAAGAGGCCAACG
This sequence comes from Pseudochromis fuscus, assembly GCA_900323345.1. Classification (NCBI taxonomy): domain Eukaryota; kingdom Metazoa; phylum Chordata; class Actinopteri; family Pseudochromidae; genus Pseudochromis; species Pseudochromis fuscus. Next base: position 2,098 of record OOFC01051036.1, read on the forward strand.
TGCTGTTTAGCATCTTCCATATTTATCGGTTGGTTCTGCTGCCTGTCACCACAGGATTAACTGCCTATTTGTGCATGTGTGACGACAACTCCACTTGGACAAACTGCCTGAAATGCTTTGAAAGAGACGTTCAGGGTCATTCTGTGCTGCAGATGGATTCATTGCATTAAAATTATTAATCAGATTAATCATGATGATGGATTAATCTGTGTTAATGCATTAATTTTGACAGCCCTAATCAATACTATTAGATGATGCCTTGGTGGAGCTTTACTCTCTTGTACTCCATACTTTTTTACCCAATTTGTCTCAGTTAATGCATCTGTTTTCATAATGTGCCAGAAATACTTAATCTGCATTTACAGATCAAATTAGCAAGAATTTTTACATGCGAGGCCAATGTATTTATTTTTTACTTTAAAATGTAATATTTATTTCGTTACCTGTACACAGCAGCTAAAGACATATCCTGTCACATTGTTTCTCTTTAGTTTTTGGCCTGTATGTAAAAACTCATTCATGTATTCTTTCTGAATCTCTTTATAAAGTAATTTGTACAACAGCTCTTTACCATTCTCCAGCTCCTTCTCTCTGATTTACACATAAAAATTACATGCACAGTGGCACATGTTAACTGTTGTGCATTTACCGCTCAGCAGGGGGGTGAAGTGCGGCAGCGTCCGACTGGCGACATCAAATGGATCCTGTGTAATTAGCTATCAGCTGAGAAAAACACTTCCCCACTGTAAACAAGCAGCCATGTTTACACTGAGCGGACAGTAAATCAGGACAAGATCTTCACGTTGGGTGGTGAACTGCTCCTTTAAACTAAAAATAAAAAGTGCTTTATTTTTATCACCTGTATAAGAACCGACCAAGGACAAAAGGTGCATCCAGAGGTTGTGGTAATAGAGAGGCAGCACAGAGCTTCTGCCCCTGTCACCGCTCACCTACCCTTGACCTCTCCGAGCAGACAGACCACGCAGCTGGGTCGGCTGAGAAACCTCTGTGACCCGCACCGACAGCTCCTCGCTGCCCAACATGCAAATGAGCCGGGTAGCTCCGCCCTGGCTTGTGTTTAGGTGGAAATCCACTGACACCTCCATCTGTTTGGTGAGATGGAGGAAAGGAAAGTAGGAGGGAGAGCAGGTGGGCGAGGAAGAGGAGGAGGAGGAGGAAGAAGAGGAGAGTGCAGTGGATGAGGGAGCTGAGGAGAGAATAGGTAAATTGGCGTGACGGAGTCAGATATATCTTCTCGGCATCGGCGTGCGAATTACCCCACGTGTAAACTCTCTCTGCTCAGGTTTTCTATTAATGCAAGCGAGGAACATTTTCATTAGGTGACATTTTTCCCAGCCTGTCTGAGAGCTGTTAAGGGGCTCGGTAACTGTATTACACCTGCTGAACTCTGTGAGTCACCATTCATCACTCACACATATACACACACCACACACCCTCCTGCACACGGGCTCAGAAATGTAGACAAAGGATCATAAAGCTGGGTCATTAATAACACCGGGATGCAAGGACAACGTTACCCTTGACGATAAATACATTTCGCTAAAACAGTCGACGGCTAAAGAAAAAAGTCGCAGCGTCTCTGGGCGATTGTACTGTGTTGTGTTTGTACTGTTTCTGCCTGTAGAGAACAGTGTTGTGATTACCCCATTGTCACAGCAAAGACTAATGGCTGTCTCACTTTCCCCGTCCTCATTACTGCAGAGAGTGCCACTCACCCTGTCTGCACTGAATCCCTATCCAGTCCTAATTTACTGCTGTGTCCTGTTAGATAATTTCATAATCCCATTTGTGTGTGTAATTCTAATGTACAGAACAGAGCTGCAGCTGAGAGCCTGAACAGTCAGTCTATTCATCCCCTGCAGCACCATTGTACTGGGGATTGTACAATGTATTGCTGGGCTACCAGATATGATTGTTGAGTGCAGGTTATGGATCTCGGTACAGGCGTGACGGTGCTGCAACTGGAAATCTCACTAGTGTTCTTTTTTTTTTTAACAAATTTCTGAATACCTGTCAAATAAACATTGCTCATTGTCCAATCCATTGCAGAAGAAGAGGGCATGAAATCCTCAAAAAGTGGACAACACCCTAAAACGTGTGGCATAAAAGTTTCATCTCAGTCTTATTTCTTAAAGGAATAATGTGAGATATTGAGCAGAAAGTTAGTTTGTAATGAGCCCTTTATATCTACATAAGGGGCAGGTCCTCTCTCACGAGGGCCACCGCCTCGAGTTCCTATAGTAACCCAGAACTATAGATTTTAGCCTATATAGAAACGGACAAAGCAAGTGGGGTTTAAAAATAAGGTTAATGCAGAAATACAAAAAGTGCAATACTCCTGACGGCCACTAGATGCTGGCTACAAAACTTTAATTAATTCTCATCATTAATGTGGTGGCACATCTGACAATCATTTCATCATTAAGTAGATATTAGGCTTCAAAAAGAGGAAGATTTAGGGGCGTGGTTAGTTTGATTGACAAGTCTGTTCTCCAATGAGACTGAGGCTGAGTCCCATACACATTGGACAGTGCCCTTGAGTTCAAGGGTCAGACCCGCCTCCTCACTCCTCCCTTCCATAAGCGGGAATGCAGTAGTAATGCAGTTTTTTGTGCAATCACCATTTTTCTGCAGGAAGGACATATCCAATGTTTTGGAGTTCTCTTCACATGAAGGCAGGTTTGGTAAAAATTATGTACTGAATGACAACCTAATGCAGCTAATAGTAGTTGTAGATGTCCGGATACTGTAGATCTGGAACTTTGTCCTTCGTTCTGGCTGATTCGATCGACGTAAAAAGCACGCCGAGTGCATTATACAGGTTGGTTATGTTTGACCTATTAAGTTTTGAGTGGTATCGTTCGATATCAATGTGACAACGCTGGCGCCGTTCATTAGCTACTGTTTCTCCTGCCAATATGGCGACATAAACAAAACTAGTCACGTGACGTACAGAGCTCTTGCGGGATGCATGTCGGGATGCGTGACGTCATCTCCCGGAGCTCTGGGTCAAAATCAGTGGTTGCTGTTGTTACAGGCAATTTTACAAGAATCTGAGAAAACTTAGTACAAAAACAAGTAACAAGTAACCTACTGGAAATGTACTTGTATCTGTACTGTGTTTCAGCTGTAATCTGACACTTACTCTAACATGTGCATGGATGAAAACTATGAAAACTGTAACAACCTGACTCCAAAACTCATTGTGAACATGGATTAAACAGATTATATATGTGGTATGTGATTTATTTCATGTAATCTGTTAGTATTATAGGTGTGGATATGTGTATATTTCTCTTGAGATAAGCTAATTACAGTCAGGCTTGTAATAATCTCCTCACACCTTCAAAAAATATGTCACCATTGGCTCCTGCTGCATCTGGTCAACAATGTCATCTTGATTGAATTCAGGCTAATTGCTTTCACTTCAGTGTTTATTGGTGGCTTTGAACTCTGGAGTCGAGTTTGCTCCAGCTGTGACTGCTGAGCTCTCCTGGCGTCTGCCACTGCCACCGCTGAACAAACACACCTGCAGCTGGAGTGGGTATCGTGGTATTTGCCTGCAGTGCTGAATTCAACACCATTCACAGGAAATGCCAGTGTGGTTTGGCTTTGGGGTAAAATTTCTGGCTTTAACTCACCATTATAGTTTGTTTTTAGTTTAACGCTGACACTGTGATAAATAAGAGGTCAGCCAAGCCTCTGATCCTGTCCTGTCACTCAAAATAACTTGAAACTATTGATACTGAAGACCTTCTGTAACAACAGTATTTATAGCTGAGCTGCGGAGGATGGTTAGTTATTAAAGTAGAGTCAAGAATTTATTAAGAAGTAAACCTTTCAAATCAAATCCATAGAGGTTAGAGTGACTTTCTTACAGGGTCACAACTATCTGAATAAATAATGCTTATTTTATAGATTTTGATAAAATTACTAGTGTTGTAGTACTCGAGATCGGTCTTGGTCTCAAGGGTCTCGGTCTCGTCTCAGAATCTAAGGCATTTTTTTCTCAATTCTGTCTCGGTCTTGGACAGGGTGGACTCGGGTTTTTTGATCAAGACCGATCAAGACCGGACCAGCACTACTGTGTTAAGTGAGAAAAGTAGAAAGTAGCTGCTGCCTTCCTGATGTCATGTGGTCTTTGGGACACCCAGAGTGACATGTCCCCTGTCCACAGAGAGTGGATGAAGACGACTGGAGACACTATGAAAATTAGTTTTTGTTGCTGGTGGATTTATATAACAGCAAAGTTAATTAAAAAAAAAGATACTGGTCATTTGGTTCTGTTTTGTTGTGATATTTCTTTGATATATACAGTCTTGGTCTTGTCTTGGCCTCGAACTCTAATGGCGCATTTACACTGGTACCTACTCGCTTTGCTTCACTTCGGTGTTGGCGCATTTACACTGGTACCTACTCGCTTCGCTTCACTTCGGTGTTGGCGCATTTACACTGGCAAAAAAGTACCTGGAACTTGGTACCTGGTCAGGTCGGAGCAGGTACTAAAATCTTATTGGTTGGAATCATCACTGCGTTGTTGCGTCATCACTGCGTGGCACGTAATCTGTCCCCGCAAACTTTAAATCTTCGGCAAACCGTACAGACGTGTTTGAAAACAACAAGTAGAGAAATGGCATCTGTTAGAAATCCTGCCCCATGGACTCAGGACGAGGTGTAAACCTTTCTGTCATTAGTCGCTGATGAGAAAATTCAGCGGGAGCTGGACGGCGCGGTCAGAAACAAAAGAATCGTATAAAAGATGACGTCACGAATGACGACCAGCTACACGGAGGAGGGACTATCCTCGGCAATGTAAATGCAACCGAGGGAGGCCGATCCCCAGCAATCCGAGGTGAAGTGAAGCGAGTAGGTACCAGTGTAAATGCGTCATAAATGTCTTGGTCTTGTCTTGGTCTCGATACTCTCTAGTCTCGATAATGTCTTGGTCTCGGATGGTACGGTCTCGACTACAACACTAAAAATTACAAATAGGCTGTAAATTTACAAGGCATATGAGTAAGTGAACATGAAATGACCTGTGATTGTAAATTTTCATTTTATTTTAAAGAACATTTTGTGTATTTCACATAAAAAAACATGTATTTGTTTGTTTAACTGATAAAACATTTTAAATCCAGGTTAATACTGTCAATACGAAGAGATAACATGCTCTATCAATATACACAGATCTCACATAAAAGATCTGACGTATAATTAAAAGTGCAGACTGTCCTGTAATTACGGACGATTACAGGATTTTTATGCGTTACTAGTTATCCATTATCATCCAACATTGTTGTGGTGCCCTAGCAGCCAGAAAATTACCTGTTATACAAAGACCTAAATTACCATTCACACACTATAATTGTCGAACACTGAACTGTTGTAGATGATCTCAGAGATGAGTTTGAAAATTCAGAGTCTGCAGCACAAAACACCTGAATTACCTACAACATTTTTCCCTCGGGGGATCCCCTTCAGTAGATTTAGATCTGTATTAACATGAATTTGATTTGAAATTGTTTTACAGCCAACATTTATCCCTCACTTCTACTTCACCCTGATTATTTCTTTCATCTTTCTCAGCTGAGGTATCGCCTTTACTGTTCTTGCTTAATTCACTTTCTTCATAATTAGCTTTCGTTTGACGCCGCCACAGGATGACTTTACCTCAGCGAGAGAAGAGTCATAAAAGACAGTGAAGTTTACTCTCTGTGGGTGGAAGTGTTCACATTAAGCTGATTTTTTACCGATCAAGAGGGTATTACAAATCAATGATATTGGTCTCCACTGATCATCAGTTGGAGCACAGCAGCATGTGAGTTATCAAGAGGAGAGAGAGTCACTTTAAAGAGGAATCAGAACAGTTACTGCTCCAGTGGAAGAAGATGTGAAATCCAGAAATTACTTTTTAAATGAGTAATGATGAATTAATAATATATGTGACTTCTTTTGAATAATGAACCCAACACTGCTTCCTTGGGTAAGAATCCCAATGCTGCAGCCACAACTCTTTGCCCCTGCGGTCTTATCTCGCTGCCCATATCCACCCAGCGACAGTCCAGAACCGGATCCAGCTCAAACACCACTGCTGTCGCCCCACCAGGGCCTGCGGCTCTTGGCCGGGGTACACCTCCATCTAGGTCAACATCAGCAGCTCTGTACTATCTGACAACTGATAACACAATGAGACCATTAGTGTTGTAAGCTCGTGGCCTGGGTCCAGCCAGCTCAGGTCTACCTGTGCCAGCTCCAGGCCAGAGGGCTTGTCTCCCAGAGATTAATGATCCTCGGTGCTGCGCAGAGTAGGCCACTCCTTGAGTGTGAAATACGCCTCATCTGCCTGGCTGGAGCTCTGATTTATTCCTGCCCGCACGCCTGCCCTCCATGTCTGCAGGGGGCTCGTCTTTGTTTTCTGTGCGTATGAGTGCACGTGAACGCTTTATTTGATTCCTCTGCGTCTTGGCTCGATCCCAGCCGAGTGTTAATAAATACAAAATCAAACTCATCTCTCTCAAAATTATGTTAATGTTTTGTTTTGCTAGCTCGATCATGCATGAGCATGCATGCATATCTGTTTACATCTGATAGGGAATCTGAATAAGTCGACAATGACTCTGTGTTAATTTGATTTGACTAATTTCTGCTTTTTTTTTTCCTGTCAGTGCAGTAATGTGTGGAAGGCGTTTATAGTAAATCCTTTTATTTAAACCCTTTTTTAAATAGATTTGGTCCCCTTTGTTGAGAACCTCCCACGCAATCCAGCTTTAGACTAAAATGTGTCCCTGTAGGACTACTGTCCTCTGGATCTCCCTCCTTTTTTGTGTAGTTCACCTAATATTACACTAAGATCTCAGGGCCACAATAACTTCAAAGAAGAATTCACACTGTGGTCCACCTCCAGCTTTTACTCTCCATCACTGCAGCAGATTGAAATGACACAAAATAACAATATGAAAGATGTTTTATTCATGTCTAACCTCTCCAGAATTATACTTCTGTGAAGAAGTAAATCTCTTGCAATGCATGCAGAAGAGGCGAACAACAACACAAAGGGTGAACCAGTGTGCTGGTGATCTGATACCCCGTCCAAAGCAATGCCACAAGTGATTTTCTACATTCAGAGCAGAGGAAATGAAATTTCTTTTCACACCACCAATTTTTGGGGGGATCTCACATCCCCACTGAGGCACAAACTGAGCGTGGGAAGGAGGTGGTGGATGGATGGGTCAGTAAAACACAATAAAACACAAATCATGACAACAAACAACTGCTGCATGTTTTCTAATTCAACCTAAAAGTTAAAGCTTCTTTTAACCATTTCATAACTGTAGCCTTAACCATGACAGCAAAGGTTCTCTAATATAACACACACACACACACACACACACATTTCAGTCTGCAGCTGCTTTGCTCCATTTGTTCTCCATTGCCAAAGGAACCACTGGAACAAATTATTTGAAGACATTTCCCCCATCTCTAATAAAGATACAGAGCCTAAGACCACTATATATGCAGATGATATTACACTGTGCCTCAAATATCCTGCCACCAGTCCCAGAAGCTCTACTTTATAATTTATAGTTGTTTTCCAGGGTAAAAGAAAATAGGTGGGTTAAAATTCATTGCCTCTTACCAAACAATGCAAAATCCACAAGCACGTGAAACAGGCCTTCCTCATTTGTTGCTGCAGGTATTTTTGCATTTGCACCCTCATTTCAATAACCCGTTTTTCCCTATGGTTTGCATTTTACAGAGGTTGAGTGATCCTTTGTTACATCAAGCAATGAGGCATGGGATTTACAGGACAGTGTTTTGCTTTTTAACCAAACGTACAAGCAGAGAATGTCACATGAACAAAAAAATATTATACAGTGAATAGTTTAACAGACCAACAGGTTATGAGGCTGTAATGGAAATTTACTAATGTTCACTTAGTGTTTTAAATGTGTCCTGTTTACCATTACATGTAAAATAAGAGATGGTATCAAAAAATCAAAAGATGAACTTATATAAAAAGCCTTTATTTGCACATGGCTAGAATGATTAAAAATGCCAACGTGTTTTGGCTCCAGGCCTTCGTCAGGGCAAACTCGAGGTAGCTGCCTCAGTGCAGCTTTAAGCCTGCTGGCATAGGTCACATGTTGCAGGTGGGCTGACCCTTGGTCACATGGTACATGGTGAAATACAAAAATAGAAACATTTTTCAAAATACATAGATAAATAAAAGACATTTACATATATAATAATATTTGAAGACATTCAAAAAAGACCCAATGAAGGACTACTTTTTAGAGGAAGACTGAAAGATCCAATTCTCCATTAAGACCTGGGAATTCCATGGCTTTGAGGGTGTAGATCCAATATGACTCTCTTTGGAGGAGTTTTTTTAGTCTGTCTCCTCCTCTGATTGTCTCCTGTATATGCTCTATGCCACAGATTTCAAGACTGTCACAATTCCCATGATTAGCTTCTTTATAGTGCATGGCCATAGGATACAAAGGATTGCTAGTTCTTATAGCCTGCTTGTGCTCTGCTAGTCTGTTTTTTAGCTTGCGTTTGGTTCTCCCAATGTAAAAGCGACCACAGGGACATTCAAGTCTATATACAACATACGTGGTCCGCTGTACATTTTCGCAAAAAGAACAAGACGGTATCAGTTGACTTTGATCAACACTCAGATGTAAAATGAAAATATGAATATCAGCTTTTCCATTGTTATGCACTGAATCTGATGGTAGGTTCTAATGTTTATCACCATCTGCTCAGCCTTACACCTACATCCTGCTTTTAAAAATACATATATCAAACTCTCTCTTTTTACAAGCGTGTTTGATTCCTGTTTTGTTAGACACTAATGAGAAAGACATAAAACGGAGAATTCAAAGGAGCTGGTGTGCTTGGGAGAACCTTTGACCATCATTAGAAACCAAGAAGAAGAATGTCTCAGTCTGCTGTGTCTTTATTAAAACCACAATGCCAGACATAGGAATCAAAAGGATAAACAGGTTGCACAGGTTCTCTGATATATTGTTCCCAACATTGCTTTCATCAGACAAGCGCTTATCAGACAAGACTACACAAAAGGAAACGTGTACAGTGGACACAGCTGAAATGTTATTTGTCTGCCTTGCAGGGAGCTGTTACCTTCTCAGTAACAAATACAGTGTGAGGCAGGTGTTGATAGCAGGGCCTGTAGGGCTGAACAGAATAACACAACGTTGATGAATATCCTCTGAGTTCTTTGAGATGTTGCGAGTTTTTACTAGAGGTTCTGAGGATCTCGATGGTTCTGTGATGCAGGGAACCATTAGGGAACATTCCCTAAAGGTTACCTGAGGGTCATTTCTGAAACCATCAGAGGACTTTCTGGGAACCTTCTTGGAGTTTTTCTTGAAGGTTCCCTTAAGGTTATTCTGTGAAACCTTCAGGGGACCCTTCAGGGAAACTTTAGAAAATGTTCCCAAAAGGCTTCATGAGGGGATAACCTTCAGGGAACCTTTTAGCGACCGTTACCTAAAGATTGCCTGAGGGTAATTCCTGAACCCTTCAATGGACTGTCAAAGAACTTTCCTTGAAGAACATTTTTCAGAACAATCTAAATGTTTACAAAACAACTAACCTAAGGTTGTAAGAAGGTTTCATAGATGAAGACTAAGCAGACTTTAATCCTCTTAAGTAGTGGAATGTAAATGTGTTGCACAAACCAATGCAATTTTATTTTAATTTATTACAATTCAGAGGGGAACATTACACTTTTTTTTTTTTTTTTTTTTTACACCAGATGTTCAGGATACATTGAAACTTAAAGAGACTGTCCACCAAGAAAGATTCAACTTCTTGTCCGAAATAATCCGAATAGTAGCCAGTTTGGTTCATCCTCACTGTAATAGCTGAAATAACCTCAGGCTTGTCAGGCTGGGAGAACCCAGGAACTTCACTGCACCTCAAGTCTGAACATCTGTGGAGGTCACTAAAGTGAAGACACCTGTAACTCTGTGTTTGGATGGTCATTTGATTCAAAATGCTTTCCAGAAATGGTGGGGAATCATGTTGGATAAAAAGACTGTGACAGGCAAAATCACTCAAAAATAAAATAAAACTCAATGTAAAAATACTTCAAAATTGTTGGTTTAATCAGATGGACAAACTTGAGGAAGAAAATATGTACAGAGGAATGAATATGAAGATAAAATTACTTTTTTTTTGCTCATCATCTGAAGGAATCCAATTTGTTTGGTTATTTACACAGTTTCTGTATGTTCTTTATTATTAAACTATTTCCCCTCCCCCTCTGTACACTGCATCACTTTGGCTCTTCATGAAGAGGTCTGGGATACGTGCATGTGTTGCATAAAATCCAGGATTTGAATAAGATCCAGTAATAAAATAAGCCAATTTTTCCTGTGTTTTGCATTGAGCTACATTTGTGAAAGGACACATTTGAATGTCTCATGGTTGGTGAACGCAATAAAACACGTGGATTAAAAAAACACATTACATGAAGTAAATGGACGTACTTTAAATTAAAATTCCATTAGTATGTCACTGCTGTTGTTGTTGTTGTGTACTGTGCTCAATAATCATTTATTTATATTTACTGATATTTACTCATTTAGTATTTTTATCACATTTGCTTATTTAAACATTAATATTTACTTATAGTGTCACAGTATTTAATAATTTAAACTTTTCATTTGCTGTCACTTCTAAATAAAAAATTCTACAATTAAAGCCACTACTGCTGCCGTCTTTAGATTTCTGAAGTTTCAGTCACACCCCATCATCCTCATTTGATAGGAAAATGTATCAAGACGCAAAGACCTCCTTAAAATTCTGTTTCACTGAGCCAGTCTCACATGTTGTCTCATGCACAGAGTGACTTGTCAGGTACGTTTCATTCACTTGATTTACCTCATTAAAACTGTTTGAAATGTAGATATGCCAGGTTTTGTTTTTTTTTTGTTTTTTTACCTGGCTGATGGTAATGTTCAGAAAAGGGAGATTTAATCAATGCAGAAGTAGATGCATTTATTTTGAACATCCACACTTCACAGTCCCCATAATGAATTCTGATACTGCTGATGAAGATCCGTATAATGGTGAATAAGATCATCATGTGGGTGATGATAATTATGGAGAAATAATAATCATGGTGACTATGTCTATTACAGTGAATGAAGCCAAGTATGGAAGGAGCCACACTGGTCATCCTACTGCTCTCAGGTCAGCAAAATTAATAACTCAGACACTGTAGCTGATAGAGATACTGATAATAATTGGGTGATGGGGTTACATGCACCTTTACACATAATTGCACATCATGCAATATCTGAGTGTAACTAGTCATTTTGAGTGATACCTAATAAAAACTTTTCAAAGGTGAGCCAGAGGTGGGATCCACTCTTTTCTAAAATATTACCGTATTTTCTGGACTATTGAGCGCTCCTGTCTATAAGCCACTATTGAATTTATTCGAACAGTTTCATGTGGTCCACTCTGACCGGGTCTGATGTGACGACGCTAAATGTATCGGTGGCTCGGAGCTTGCTAGCTTGTAAAAAGCCAACGAGCTTCATGCCGACATGAGCCACACCAGTGTTTAAGCCGCAGGGTTTAAAGCGTCGGAAAAAAGTAGCGGCTTATAGTGCGGAAAATACGGTAAGTCCCAACATGATGATCAGCAATGTATTATATTTATGTGCTAATAGGAAAAAAACACCCAAAATAGTAGGTTTTAATGTAAATGTATTACTTTACTTTTAGAGAATTTTTCCCAGAAACATGTATGATTTTCTGAAGTTTTTTTTGTTGGTTTTTTTTTGTGAATTTATGAAAACCCCTGATTTCTTTAAAGACAATCCCAAGTTTGTTCTGCTTTATCAGATCCAAATCTCCAAATTATAGTACTTAACTAGTCTTACAAATCTTTGTGGGGTTGTCCTATAAAGGGTTCTTTATACATATACACAAATAACTATAATTTCACACACACACACCAATGGCTACTGAGCTGCCATGCAAGGCACTAGCCACCATTGGGACAATATAGGGTTTAGTGTCTTGCCCATGGACATTTTGACATGTGGACAGAAGGAGCCAGGGATTGAACCCATAACCTTATGATTCCCAGGCGACCCACTCTACCACCTGAGCCCCAGCCGCCCGACATATATATGTTCTAAACCAGAAGGTAAACTGTTGAACAGTGTAGTATAGCTTGCAGTGGGTTACCTTACAATATTTCTTTTGTTTTCAAGTGTGTGAATTACAAAAATGTTTCATGTATCCTCGTTGACAATGTTGTTCTAAATTCTTGTAAATGTCTGGATCATGTATTGTTTTGACATTTGATGGATACAGGCCCATATGCACAATTAAAGTCTCTTTTCTGACTTGTCCCACCAGGACTTTCCACCTCTTCTGCCGACTTCGGAGAATTCTACTTTGTGAACCAGAAAAAGACCTGGACTGAGGCTCAGAGTTACTGCAGAGAGGAGTTCACTGACATGGCAACGGTCTACAACAGCAACGACAATCATAGGCTTCTGACCATTGCACAAAACACTGGTGACTTTACAGATAATTCTGCATGGATTGGACTTTATGATGACCTTAAGAGGTGGAAGTGGTCCATGGGGAATGAGAGTTTGTACCTTGGCAAGAATGCTGATTTTATTGTATGGGGCAATAATCAACCAAACAATGGAGATGGAAATCAATACTGTGTAGCATATTTCAAGAAATTACTCCTGAACGATCTACCCTGTGAAGACCGTAAGGCTTTCCTCTGTTATGATGGTATGCATTAGTTTTATGAGCTATCCCTACATTTTGGTTTTCACTGTGCCCCTGTTTTATCACTCACTCACTCCTCTCTTATATCTTTCAAAGCCAATAGTGAAACAAGTTATGTCATTGTGGAAAAGCAATACACCTGGTCAGAGGCTCAGTCATACTGCAGGAAACACCACACAGACCTGGCGAGTATAAGAAGCCGAAAGGAGAACGACGCCATTAAGGCCATTTTGACAAGATTAGAGACTTTGAATGTATGGATCGGCCTCTACAGAGATCCTTGGGCCTTCTGGTCCGACAACACCATCTCCACATTCACCAACTGGAACATTTCCCAGCCTGATAATGAAGAACCAGGACAGTACTGTGGAGCATTTTTCTTGGCCACAGGGAAATGGAAAGATGCATTCTGTAGCAACACCAAACCTTTCTTCTGTTTCAAAGGTAAGATCTAAAATACAAACACTGAGATCTGGTTTTCATGTAAAATTAATTTTATCTATCTATTTATTTATTTTCCTGTGGTTTAAAGCAGCAACAAAGCAGACAGTAGTGAAAATTAAGATTCAATCGGCGGCTTCCATGAAGAGCACAGAGATCCAGCAGCAGGTTTTACAGCAGGTAAGCAGTACAAGTGACAACGCAAACACTCGACTTAAGTCAGGGTTTCCGCAGGGTTTTAAAAAGTCTAAAAATGTCTAATGTTACTTTAATTCAAAACAAAGGCATAAACTTCACTGTCACTTTTAAATGTTTCGATTTTTGATGGCGCTGTAACATAACTACAAAATGGAACAAAAGTACCTGGGCAGCTTGGTCACAATTCTCGAGCACAACCAGCTAGTGAGCTGTGCGCTGTGGTGTGTTACAGCCTAGTGTATGATGATAGTAGAGCAGAGCAGCAGTGAAAACGTAAACCTTTCACCCTGAACATTTAGCTGGTGACAGAAAGTGATGTATATATCAAATTGCCGTAATTCCTCAGCCATTTGCGTTAGCGACGTGATTGTAGCAGATTCTGAAATCCAACAAGCGGAGTTTCCGTAAAATACCGTAATGTCTGTAATATATACGAAACACTCCACTTGTTAGCTTTCAGAATCAGCTGGAATCACGAAACCCTGTAAGTTAACCCTTTACCTCTGAGCGTAGCGTCAGCGATACGTCTGCAAATGCATCTTCGGATTACCGTAATTATGTCACGATTTGCGCAATCAGAAAAAATCCAACTGTTTCTGAGAGCTAAGATGTTGCCCTTGACAGTGAATATGGTGTCATTAAGAAAAACACAAAAAACTGATTTTGAGTTTAGAGTTTTGGTGAACAAAAACACTGCAATCACACGTGAATGTTTGATTTTGCATGTTAAATTTGAATTTGAAATCAAAATAAGCATAAAAACTCCAGGCTCAGGTGGTAAAGGGTTAAAGCCTTGTCTAATATTTTTCCCCCATGTTGCATTTGTTGTCCAGCTGCATACCCACATGCTGTCAAAAGGACTGACCAACTTCAAAATCCATTGGAGAAATGTCCAGTTATGGCAAGAGCCCCTGCAAGAAACAGACACTCTGAAGGGATTTAACCAGATATCATGTAAAGGTAATAATATGCTTTAAAATCTTCAGTTTCAGAGTGAAGCCTGTCATCAGAAGACAAAGCTACAATGTTTCCTTTAGTTTGAATGACATGGTCCAACACCTCTTTATGTTGGCATTTCAATTTTATCTTCGTCTTAGGTTGTATTGTTTAGTTTTTTGCAACACTCAGTCACAGAGGACGATGGAGACTGTTCTTCCATAGAAACAACCCCACAGGCTTTTTGTGCAAACAGCTTATTACAATCCATAGTTGCCATGTTTTTTTTCTCAAATAAAACCACAGGGTCAATTAAAAGCCCAGTGTCCGATAATGGTCGGGGCCGAGGTCGACATGAGCAGCGGTGGATTATTTCCTGCTGCGTGTCACATAATGTGTTTGCCAGTTAAGCTCAATGTACATGTCTATCACTTTAATTTTAGAAATTCAACAATATAATCATGTTATTTTCTGTACATTGTTGTTCTTAAAAGGTACGATACTGTTGTCCTCTCTTTGTCACTGTTTATGGATCTTTTTGCTTTGTCTACTTTTGTATCAAGATGTATTTCTGGCAAAAACAGTAGGTATAAGACAAAATGTTTGGAGCAATTTGATTGGACGAAACGCCACAGCAAGCTAGCCAATGATACTTGATCACATTAGCACCACTATGCTGTCTCCCAAAGCCAGTACACCTGCTGCACTTTCTCTGTCCTTTATTGTAAAACAGAAGATATATATAACGCCATTAAGTAATAAAATCCATCCAGCATTGTGATCTACAAAGAGATTTTCCATTTCAGGGGGATTTTGATCATGTCCATCCATATGGTGTTCCTGCAAATGTTTCAGAATAAAAGCCCAGTTAAGAAATAGAGGGTTTCTGTCCACTGCAGTGATTTTAATCCACTGAGGGCTTTTAATTTGAATCATTTACATGAAGTGTTTCATTTCTATTACCAGCTAAATGCAATAACTGAAACGCTGTTTGACAGATGAGATTAGTAATAAGGCCCGTCCTCTAACAAGGGCCTGTTACCTTTGACAGTAAATGTAAATAAAGGCTCACTGACTATTTGAGGTTTTCTGATGTTTTCAGTGGTGACTAAATCTGGTAGCTACAGAAATTATGATATTCACAAAGGAGAACCTGAAGGGAAAACATATCTGTAAAGCTTAAGAAAAAAAAAAAAAATTATTAGTTGTATTTTGTGTGACATACTGTATATGTATCCAACTTGTACTCTTTTTTTTTTTAACTGGATTCATGCTACTATAGTGGTATTTCTTGTGTTTGAATTAAAATATGTGCTTTTTCACATGTTTTCAGTCACATTTAAATTATGAGAGGAGTAATCATTTACTAATGTACAGTAATGATGTGGATATGCATGCATTGCTTAAGTTATTAGATTTACATTACCGTATTTTCCGGACTATTGAGTGCTCCTGTCTATAAGCCGCTATTGAATTTATTTGAATAGTTTCATGTGATCCACTCTGACCGGGTCTGATGTGACGAGGCTAAATGTATCAGCGGCACGGAGCTTGCTAGCTTGTAAAAAGCCAACGACCTTTGTGCCGCCGATACATGAGCCACACCGGTGTTTAAGTCGCAGGATTCAGAGCGTCGGAAAAAAGTAGCGGCTTTTAGTCTGGAAAATACGGTAATTAATACATACATTAATGTGGCTTTTTACATTATAAGATTAACAAAACAAAATCAATAAATACAATAAATCTAATAAACTGTTTTTTTTCTGTTTCTCTCTTTCCTGTTTTGCATCTAATCCGATTGACACTGTGGAAAGAAACTCCCCTGGAATCACATTATCACCTTTTTTTTCTCCCTCCAGTCTTGAGCTTAGAGTCACCTCAGCCCCACCTTGTCCCTTGCAACTGCTTAGCACCCATTTAAATCAACTAGCACCGGCAAACGCCCGCAAAGATGGATAGCATTGCTTCTCTGGCTTTTTGTTGGCAGTTTGTCTTGGTTATAAGCAAACAAGGGGATCGCCGCTGCTAATGACCTTGAGGTTGAAAACAACATTTGTGTG
>OOFC01051037.1:0-22367 GCA_900323345.1 Pseudochromis fuscus
GTGAGGGTACAAAGTTACCCCCAGTCATTACTTCAGCCCCGTCCTCCAGAGTGTAATTCACCCACTGGTGGTGTTCCTCAGAAATTGCAGTTTTTTTCTTAATTGGTCCGTGTGTGTGTGTGTGTGTGTGTGTGTGTGTGTGTGTGTGTGTAGAAGTGCAAGCACATGTTTCTTTGTGCTTAACTTTCAGTCATTTCTCATTTCATCACTTCTCGCACTGTTAAAACTCGTCATGTATGTGTGGGGGGAAATGTACTTCTATCTTTGTGAGGACCAATTTTCAGACCTCGTTGGGACACTTTTTCAGAGGAATAATATTTTGATGGCAAATAAATTCCAATCTATTACAGCTAGGCTCCTAGTTTATATTTCCAGAGATCATTCTTGTCAGTAATAATAATAATATAGTGCTTGCTGAGATCTGGGAACATAACATCAGATTGGTTAAGAAACAATCAGCAACTTATTCTGACGAGAAACCAAAATCCAGGGAATAGTAAATATAACCTACATACATGCTAAAGGTTAATACATTGTAATACTGAGAGCCCATAAAAGGAAATTTCAACCATAATCAACCATTTATGAAAAAGTTGTGAGAGTTTTTGTATGGCCGTCCTAACCCACTATGTGTAGCGTCCACATGCTGAACCTATACGATGTCAGAGCACTCCAACCAATCAGAAAAATCAAAATTTTCTGATTGGTTGAAATTCTCTATCATCACATGGCACATTTTAAATGGCAGTCGCCGTGAAATCATTCAGAATGGAGGGATTCTGACATGTATCTTAGTTGTAGGCACTGTTTATTTTCAGATATTCAAATAAATCATTAGTTTATGTCATAATTTATTTTCTCAACCATAACAAAAACAAGTTGTGGTGTGATGGAGGCTTCTGTGATGTTTTGTTTTTCTGTTTTTTTTGCCCAGGACCATCACTGCCTGTCAGACTTGATGCTAACACAAGTTACCTTGTTGCTTCACAGATATAAAAGTGTTTTTTTTTGTTTCATTGTTGAAAGCAAATTGGCCTATTTCTCAAAATGTCTTATAGATAAAATTCCCTGTGCAGAACACTAGACAATAACAAGTTCAATAAAGTGTCCTTTAAAAAGATAATAAAAAATAAGTCCTCAAAAGTATAGAAGCACAAACATGTGTGTTTGTCTGTGTGTAAAGTGTCAGGCTCGTACCGTGTGAGTGATAGTGCGAGTAATGGACCACACAGGTGGTCAAAGCGTCTCACAGTGACACACTCATTGAGGCCTCTCACTGGCCTGAAGGCAGGAATACTAAACATAAAATACAGCTACAACTGTGCAGGGACGCTTTAAAATCTGCCCACTACTTCCTCATTGTTTCCCTTTATTCCCATTTCCTTTTCATTCCTCTCATCTCTTCGGTGTATTACTCCTCTCAGCTGTCTCCAGCACTTTGTTTTTAACGTTACAAGCCTTCACTTTAAAATCTCCTCACAGTGAAGCAGCTGCAGATACGTCACAATCAGAGAAATGTGAAGGGAAAGTTTGTTCGACTTCAACTTACTCCCAACGTAAAGACAGGAGCCGGCCAGGATGTGTCCCTTGTGGTTGTGACAGACAAGGTTGTCCCCGGATGTTTGCCTGGAGGCGTTGAGTCCGGCCAGTGTCACGCTGAGGTTGGTTGGGCTCAGCACTCTGTAGAGGGAGCTGGGCAGCTGCTGACCGTTCAGCGTCCAGAACAGAGAGCTGGCGTGGACGCCGAGGTCAGGGTGGACCCAGCAGCTGGCTGTCAGGTTGGACCCCATGCGAAGCACCGGGTCCTGGGGGTAGATGAGTGCTACATCTAGAGGAGGGATGGGAGGAGATGGATATTAGAGGAATCAGATGATGTGAGTTGATGAAATGTACTCTGAGGGTCTAAAGTTAAGACACCAAAAGACCCTGGCTGTTTCCATAGAGACGTCCACATGTAATAATGAGGGGATGAAGATGAAGTACCGTAATTTCTGGACTATAAGCCGCTACTTTTTTCTCACGCTTTGAACCCTGTGGCTTAAACAATGGTGCGGCTAATTTATGCCACCGGTACATTTAGCCCTGTCACAGCGTGAAGAACTGATTCAATGCAAAGAGACGACAAAAGCTTTCAGAGGTAACTTCACGTCACGAGCAAGAATATCGCTGCTAAATCTTGCAGGAGCCGAGTGCATTCGGATAAATTTGCATAAATAAATAAACACAAGCACGTGGACCTCTGTAGTGGTCTGTTGGGTGTATGGATTAGGCGGACCTCATAGCGGTCCAAACAAAGGGTTAACATTGTTAATGGACATTTCAGCCATCGTTTGAGATTGGTATGGACACGTCCATATGGTCCATACACAAATCTACACCATTGCACCTGCTGCTTATAGAGAAGAGCAGCCTATATATGTATGAAATTGTTTTTCTTTTAAATTTTAGTGGGTGCGGCTTATATTCAGGTGCGCTTAATGTCTGGAAATTACGGTAACAAGAACCCTGCACAACTAGTCACTAAAAACTTAACACTACCCAGTCACTTCCTTATTCCTGAAGCCTTGTACCATCCCTCCATAGTCATCAACTTCATCAAGTGACCGTGCTTTGGTATTTTTCACTCACTCTCACTGGATTTATTTCCAATCCTTGTTCCCCAGATTGCAGACCTGCTGTAGATCCTGTACCTCAGTCTTGACCTCAGTGTTTCTCATTTAGCCGAGTTAGCAGGACTTTATCTTATAAGGTGGAGGCGGCGTGCTGGTCCTGGTCATCATAACATGGATGTATCCTCACATCTGATCTTGATTCACTTTCATCAGCTTAATACACAGCTCTGGATCTTACAATGGGTGTTATTATGGGAACCAATTTGCAGTCTAATTCCTTTCCACCATCTCTGTTAGTGAAGGACTTACTTGGTCCATTTGGGGAGATATTTCAGCTGGAACCGTGACAGTTTTGTCTCAAGGCTCCACTCCCACGTCTTCACGATGCCCAATATTTGAACATCCGCACGGCACCCTCTGCACAGCTATTAGATCATGGACAGTATGGTGCTGTTGATACATGCTGAACACCATTCCTGACAAAGTGTTTAATGTCACGAGGTTTGGGTCATTATGTTTGGTGAACAGATTGTTCTCAGTCAATGGACAACACTGGGTGAAGTAGAGTTCACACAGACTAAGTATCGGTAATCAGGAACATCTTTGTCAATACAGGTCCACAGAAATCCAATTTTACTGTGAGTTGCCATCATTAGCCAAATCTTGCACCCACTCATTAACACCAAAAATAATCAGGATTAGTCCAGTTTCTCCTCGTTGCCAGTATAATAACATGTTCCCCATCACTAGCATCATAGCCACGTACCATCTCACCCTGGCCTAAGGCTGCAGAAAACAGTCAAATTCACATTACAACACCAGCAGTTGTACATGTTAGGGTCAAAGTTCAGTTGTTGCAAAAGAATGAAAACAACTATAATATGTCTGCTGAGGCTCTGAGAAAATATCTGATAATATCACAGTCTGGGTTATCTTCAGGCTTCAGACGTCCAACAATGGGCAGAGAGACCGTGGTGATGTTTACCAGGTCTGGAAGTGCAGGGTCCAGGATGTACCAAGCTTGACCATGTTATTGATAAAAGTCTTGGCGTTGTGGCGTCTTCTGGCTTGATTTTGATCAAATTCTTTGGATCCACCTATTTTCTTTGGCCAAAATATCTCTTTCTGAAACCCGAGTTTAGAAAAAAAACAACAAAAATAGACTGGATTAAATTACTGCTTTCTCAGTAGATTTCCATTTAACCTCCTGCAACCCTGCATCCTCCTACAAGGACATTACATTTTAGATTTTCTACACTTTATATTTCATTTTTTTTAACATGAAGCGGTCGTCCTCATTTGTGGACACTTTATTCTTTCTTCTAGTGGTAGCAAAGGCACAATAAATTAATTAATGTATTATTATTATTACACTTTCTGGTCAAAAACGATGCTTAGTTTTAGAATAAATCCAAATAGGTAGGAGAAATTAAAAATGCATGGGAAAGAAAAGCTGGGGTCGACTAGTGTCTGGAGAAATTAGGCAGGAAGTGAACACGGTATATTGTCCGTTTTGTTCCTGCATGTTGATATCAGCCTTGTATCATTATTTTGTGTTAATATCGTGAGTAAAACTTGCTTGAAAATAAAGTAAAGTTCAGTTTGATTGTTTTCCTGTGTGTGGTTTTCAACAGGAAGTCAGACTATTTCATATTTTATCACATCTTACGACTGAATGTGGGCTCATAGGTGTGAGTGAGGAGTGGGGGAGCGCTTGATGTAATTCCAGGTGAACAAAATAATAAAAGAAGAGGATCTGGGAGCGAGAAGGGGAAAGATTATTTTCCTTATCCTGCAGGATTTATTTAAAAAAAAAAAAAAAGTTCCCACCTACATAGACAGCCGTATGAAAACAAGATGATTTCTATGAAGAATATGACTGAGCAGCCAATGAGTGAGAACGTCAACACTTTGTCAGACCATTACAAATCTGTGCCCGGGGGCTGCATGTATTCAGCTGCCAGCCACCTTGTGCTGACAGACATTATTGTGTGGTCCTTTACAGAGGAGCCGCCTTTGAAGAAAACAACTGTAGCTCCACAACCCCCACCTCCACTTTCTGACACAACACCGTTTATGCACAAACGTGAGCACCAACAAACGGCGGCCGGTTGTCTTTGTCACCAGATACAGCTGAATTAATCCAGCTGAATAACAATCAGTGTTTATGTATTCAAAGTGTTGGAGGTCGCCCCTCTGACACCCCTTCCCTCTTTCACAGTTCAAACAGTGAAAGACACAATTACTGCTGTTTATTGTCTCTGCTCGACACGCTCACTGGAGGAAATGGCTTGTAAAATATTATTTGTTTGGAGAGGCTGCTCGAAGCACAGCTCTCATCAGGGCAGGGGATGAGTTTAAGGAGGATGGAGTCGAACGGAGGGAGCATGTTTGCCTCAAAAGTCGTCCCCAGTTCAAATCCGTGGTGGACTTATGTGGACTTTACGCTTCAAAGCTCCACGTTCTGTCCTCGTTTTACTGGAGAACTTTTTTGTCTCCGCTCGTCGACAGTTCAAAGAAAGTCTATACTTTCCTCTGTCTGCTTTACAAAAGACCTACATGTGGGATTTTTTTTTAAAGGGGCCGTTGCGGACGAGCCAAGTGGAAGAAGTCACGCAACATTTAGTGACGATGAGCCATGCAACGTCGTCTGAAAAGAGACCGAAGAAGAGATTCAAACGGCAGCGGATGTTCTTTGTTCTACATTTATAGAGTTACATTTTAGATTGAACTCGTGCTGTTATCGAGAGAGAGGGGAGATTATCCTCCCTAACGTGAAATTAGGGCAAGCAGAGGCAGGAGATATGGAAAAAAAGGGACGTAAAAAGTTAATTTCAGGTTAAAAGTTTGCTTTTCGAGGCCGTCCGGGAATGTCAAGAGTCAAAAAAATTTGGTACAAAATGATCAGAGGCAGCATAATCATCTCATTATTTGCTAACAGGACACATAACCTTAAACTTTATGAGATTATGAGCTGCACTAAAAACTAATTATATGTTTGTAAGAAAATTTCCACATATAAACTGTTTCACTTTCGTGGCATCTGTAAACCACAGCACACCGAGTGAAGGGGAAGCACCATCCATTATTACAGTGAATAAAACAGTAATGACCGATTAGGCCCTATAATAAACAGCAGGGAGGCTTTTGATCAAGGCCTATTGTGTCCTACCAGCCCCTAAAACTATACTTTCTTTTATTAGAGCCTTTCAAACAGGATGAATAACAGGACATCCTCTCCAGTGAGCTCACCATAAAAACTAATCCAGCCACTTAACGGGTGCAACGGACATAACTTTGATTTATTTACGTTATTGTGCATTAAGCTGGTGGTTAACATTCTCCAAAACCAAATGATGTCACTGTTTTGATGCGGTCAGTAAAGCCCCCATGCTCTCCATGTGTTAAACGAATTATGGGCTGACTTGTTGAAATTCAGCCTCATGGGAGACGAGTCCTCTCCGCAGGGATACAACCAATATACTACAGCAGGAGCACATCAATAATGGGAGCTGTCAGGCACACACAGTGGCATTTGTACTGTTTTTTTTTTAATGTATCCAGGAACCAAGAAGCAGACTGAGTCCAATATGTGTCCCAAGCAAGAGAGCTCGTATTATGTAAGACAATTTAGGAAAGAATCTGTGGTATCAGTGCATTGGATATATTATTTAATCAGAGTAATAAAAGCTCAGTGTAACTTTTAGATATTCATATATAACACTAACACCTTTTATCATCCTATGTACACCTTGTATCTGTGTTTGTATTCTACTTTTTGTGTATGTTGCAGTGATTTACATACTTTTATCTCATGGGATATTGTTTTTCTTTGGGGTTGCTATGTCTCAAAAGATTTATCCCATATAAAACACTTTCCTTAGTGTGTCCATGAGCTGAAACACTCTGATCATCCATTGTTTTTTGGAGCAGTATGATCTTTAACATCAAACATACCAGAGCAGGACAGTGTCACCCGGTGCTGTTTACACTGAGATCTTTGGTTGACACTTGTGGATTGAAGTGATCTCCGTGGACCACAAAGCCAGTCTGGACCCCACAAAACCACCACCACCCCCCCAAACACAAACCCCTTCCCACTCCCTTAGCAAGACCCATGACTTTGCGCATCGATGGACATCTGTGTGCAACTTACGTGTGGACAAGGACAGCACGCCGGGAGTGTGCAGCATGAGGAAAACCCAGCAGAAATCCAACACGGCTTTCATTTTCCAACACTTGGTTTGATTTCTGTGCTGATCCCTCGTCCTCGTGTTGTTGTGGTGTCGCCTTTTTGTCGATCCTGGAGCCAAATTACGCACAGCAGAAAGAGGAAAAACAGCACGGGTTCAAGGTCCTGGATTTTATTAAGCAGACAACTCTCGGGGAGTGAAGGAGCGCACGAGAAAAAAGTGTGACCCAGTGGAAAAAGTCACCCTGTGAGGAGCCATAAAGCGGCTCGTCCTTAGTTAAAGACTTTAAAGAGTGAGCATACCACGTCCTGTGTGCAGTCTTTTCCCTTCTTAATGCTTCCTGTAGCTAAATCATACACAAGTTCATACTTTTTAAGCCCCTCCTCTCTCTCTCTTCCCACACAGTCACCAGTCATTTCCCCCTCTTTCCGTCCTTTCCCTGCTCTTTTTTTTTTGTGTCTCTCCCCCCGTTTAGTGATGGGTAGGAGACTCACGGCCATTCACTTTCACTGAATCACTGTGTCTCTGTTACTTTCCATGCCTCAGGTCTCTGCTTTACAGTTTTTCACCATAGGAGGCTGTTGAGTCACTGTGTGTTACAGGAAAAGTTGCCAAATCCAAAGTGTCTTTTCTTTTTTTTTTTCATGTCTTTGTCAATGAGGACAGTCAGACAGAGACAATTACATAAACCCCCCCTTTGTTAAATCTTTTTTTCTGCTCAGATATGATCAATTATGAATTATGATGTCATGAATAACTGTAGCTCTAAATCCAATTATCATTAAATATGACTTTTTTTCATGTCCAGTAATTTTGCATTGGATGTTACCATGGAAACGTGGTTCTTAGGTCAGCTTTCAGGCAGGTAGGATAACTTCTTGTTCTTGCAATAAGTCCGTCTTTATTCTTTTACTTTGCATAATCTAAGGCCGTCCAGCTTTTAAATTAGGAATTAGCTAAGATATTTTTTTTCAGTACATGACATTGTGATTTATTTTGAGGGAATCTGTGACAAAAATATGAAAATCTGGTCAATCTGTCTGCCTGCCCTTAACATAAACAATGGCGTCACAGTGTTATTTAGTTTGCCTACTGTTGGAGAGACTAAGCTTGAATCATCACCACACAAAGTCCTCAAAACACCCACAAACTGTCTCATCTGATGCTGATTTACTTGATATTTATCCAGTACGACCTTTATATATATATATACACATATTTGCTGGATAGATTATCCACTCATCAGACCACAAGGTCAGAGTAACAGGCCTTTTTAATTGGAATTCCTCCTGTGCTTTTATTTTGATAAGTCATAATGTACCATAAAATGATCTTAAAACAAAATCAACTAAATGGATTTCAGGTGTTTTTTTTCATATATACAGACGAGCTGGGACACGTCAAAACATGTTGTGTAAAAAGACATTTTGGACACATTTTGAGGAAACTAGTGAGGACAAAAACAAACGTCATCAGGATGAAGAGGGATTTTATGTCATCATGTGGCCCCATTCACATAAGTTTGTTAGTATCCCAAAGAGCATTTGCTTGGCAGGATGATAATCAACACACATGATAACATACAAGCAACATAAAATATACAATAATAACAAAACAAAACATAAATAGATTAAAACAAAATAATACACATGATAGAAAAACTTCTACCAGCTTGATGTAAAGTGTTGTGAAGTTACAAATATTTATAATTAAAGACAATATTTTATAATTATTAAAGATTCCAGTTCATAAGATTCAAAAACATGTACGACTGTAGCCATAAAATGTCAAGTACAATAAACAGTGTTCCTGAAGTATTTAAGATTTTTGCAAGTTTTCTCCCCAGGAATCAGATTTGAAGCAGTGATATTTAAAAGTATTATGTAAAAGTCTTTTCAAACTGAAGACATCGAGGTGAGTTTTTTTTTCCACACATGAAGAGTTGCCCTCAGGCAGAGGTTTGGTATCAGCTGCGTGGAAACCTGTCAGGATCTCAGTGGGAAGTCGTCTGACGCAGGAATCCTCCAGGTCTGTCATCATCGGCTCAAACAGCTGAGGAGAGGAAACACAATCAGGTCGCACTGTGATTGAGAAATCCACATTTGGGCCCCCAGAGTGTCTCCGGAGAACAGAAACCCGCTTCATGTTCATCATCCGAATGGGCGCTGTGACTAATATTTGACTAATGTGTGGCTGAAGACACACACAAGTTAGTCCTGGTCGTCCTCCTCTGGTTGGACCAGCGCTGAGTCAGCAGGAGTCCAGGCAGAGACTAACACCCGTGCTGACCTTTGGGTCCTGGCCTACAATGTCCCCCTTTCTCCTCGCTCAGAGGGGACCGTTGTTCGAGGGGCAGTTCCCGCTCGTGTCCTGCAGTTACCATCCAGGAAATGGGAGAAGAATTTCGTGACACTGTTGCGGCTGTTGTGTCACTTTCCGGTCATTTCACAGTGACATAGACAGAATAGCTGATTTATGACGGACGGTCGTCACCGTCTTGGGCCCCGTGAGAGAAAATGTTGTGTCACTGTCTCGCCTCGTGTGTTTTATGCTGCTATTGTCTTTCCCTGCAATGGCCACCAACACACACATCTCTCACATTTGCATTCGTGTCCACGGGGGGTTTCTCGTTTGCAAACGCGACGCCAACTCCTCCTCATACATGCACGCAAACGCTTGCACACAGTGCGTGACATGCAGTCAAACACACATAGTGGCATGTAAATACCACATCTTCCAAGCAGGCTAGTCCTTAATCCAAAACACCACAGACAGAGAGCAGAGGACAACATGTTGAGAGGCTGCGACGAAGGAGTTTTGATGAAGGCCGCTCTGTAATGACACCAGTCATGTGAGGACAGTAGGCTTTACATTTCTTTTTACAAGAACCACAACATGAGAGTGGAGGATCAGTGTAAACCAATGGCACATGTCTGGTTGGATGGCTCTTTGTGGAGAGCTAATGAGTTCAAATACAGCTCCTCATGGCTTTTTTTAGTTCTTGTTCACTTGGATGTTTGAGCTGCAGGAGGAATAATGTGCAGAGTCTGACATTTATCTGTGTTGTGTTTGTGAGTGTATGAGTGTTTTTTTGTGCTCATCAATCGGAGTTTAAGATGTTTATAGCTGCACACTGTAAAAATAAATTAATAAATAAATCAAGGCAATTTTCCTGCAGCTCTGGTGTCAAAGTATTGCATTCATACAAATACAGCAATTTTCCATAATTACAACACAGCTTTTGTTGCAGATATCTGTCACCTCACAAATGAATCTGTATAAAATGACAGAACAGCTGCTTCATTGTGATTGAATCTAACTGCATCACATTTTAGACATGTAGTCACAGCAATAAACTTCAATTTATCAAGTTACTCTATTCAACCAAATGTGAACATTTGTGAAATTATGATAAATGTCTAAATGTCATTTTATGTGAGGAAAAAAACACAATTTTCTTTTTAGTCAATCCAATATTTTTTATTTACAGGAAGATTACAGTTTTTTTTCCACAGTGCAGACAGGTTTATGTGACATAACAACAATGTTGGAGGCCAATCAAAGTGCAACATAAAAACTGTGTCCAGAAATTAAAGTTTTTACAAAAATAGTTCATAATATATTCTGAATTTCTGGATTTTTTTATTTTCATTTTTTTTTTTTTAATGATGAAATGATCATATGTTCTGTTAACAGTCACTTTTTAAGAGTTGGCTAAATTTGTTGAAATGTTGGTTGTTTATATGTCTTGAAAAATGTCTGGACTATTTCCAAAAGCAAATTTATCTAATATATATTTTTCCATTAGGGTTAATAGAGATGAGATGTAGACAGGAATCATCAAATGTCACAATTTTTGACATTTGAAAGAGCTTTTATTTTGACGGTCCACATCAGAACGGTGTATTTTATAAATTATAACCTAAGGGATGGGCTTTTATTCTGAAAGTCCATATGACACTGGCCAAAGTCTAGGGACTTTTAAACCATGTTGAAAGAAAGAAAGAAAACGCTTCAAATTTATTAAAAATTCAAAATATTTTCTTTTAAACTACTTGCGTATCTCTTGGTTTGTACTTGTGTATATATAAAAATATATGAAAATAAAGGGTTTACTGACACTTAAACACGTATGAATTATGTAAAGATCTTCTTAAAGATATCAGATAATAATAAGAATAATTTAAAACAATCCATTACTTTGATTATTCCTCTGAATGACATTAAGCACAGGCAAAAAAAAGTGAAAAGTTAGAAAATATTGTTTAAAAATCTAATTTCAAGCAAAGAAATCTGAAATTTCTGCATTTCGGGTTTGACTTTTTTGTTTTAAACTTTCTATAATGTTATGTGCAAATCTAATTTCACTATATAAATTCCAATATTTGCTTGTGCTTCACAGTATTGACTTTAAATACTTTTTTTAGAAAGAGATCTGAATTATAGATCCCCAAAAAGTGTTCAAAAGTTAATGCAACAT
Source organism: Pseudochromis fuscus (assembly GCA_900323345.1). NCBI lineage: Eukaryota > Metazoa > Chordata > Actinopteri > Pseudochromidae > Pseudochromis > Pseudochromis fuscus. Next base: position 11,286 of record OOFC01051037.1, read on the forward strand.
ATTATAGTGTTGTAGTATATATCCCATATGGACACTATGTTTATAGTATTGTATGTTTTACCTGCTTTACCCTGTCACACACCTCAGTGAAGCAATCTGTATAACTTCAACAAACACACAGGACCTGTGCTCTGCTGTATGTGAAGAGTTCATCACCAAGAAAAGTCTGAAAACCAAACCCGGGAATAATCAGAGGGACCGAAGGATGCAGACGAGAGGAGAAAGAAAATCCAGTGAACAAACAGATGGAGACGGGAAGTTCGAGATTGGGTTAGAGACAACGGGAGAGCCAGCAGCCACTGAGACAACAGAGATATTTGAAGAGAGGGAGAGCGAGCGAGCGGGGGCAGAAAGAGGGGGGATAAAGAAAGAGAGGGAGACAGACAGACAGACAGAAGAAGAGGGAGGGAGTAATCAAGGAGAATCAGGACGTTTCCTCTGTAATACCCACAGGCCTCGGCTGAGCCCCAGCTCCACAATCCTCGCTGATTGGAGGGAAGGGTTTGTTTGAAGAGGAGGTCAAGACCATCAGTACCTTGTTAAGGAAAAGTTGTGTCCAGAGGAATGAAGAAGGCTGACTCCTTCCTGAGGAATTCATAGGGGGATCGGGAGCAGTGTGTGTGTGTGTGTGTGTGTGTGTGTGGAGACAGAAATAAAGCACTGATGTTTGAGAAAGAGCTTGTGTGTGTGTGTGTAAAAAAAAACAAAAAACAAAGTGAGTGTGCATTGATAGTAAAGGCCTAACGAAAAAGAGGAGGAGGAGGGATCAGATTGTGATTTAAAGAGGACCCGTCAGCCCCCTCCTCACATACTTTCTAAAGCCAGGATAGCAGCGCTGGCATTCGCCGCAATAATGCATGACAGATGTACATCAACCGTGCTCGCTCTCTATCTGTCTGCCTCTGTCTCGCCCTCGTTCGTCTCCCGCCTCCTCTCATCTGGACCCAATGTGTTGTTGGTGATGGGCACCGCCGTGTAAATATGTATAAATAAAATGCATTTTAAATGAGACACAGAGGATCTTGTCTGAGGAGTCCAACACTGAGCACTGGGGGTTTAGGAGAGCTGGATGTGGGCTTCAGCGTTGCTTTGAGCTTTATTTGTAGCTGTCACCATCATGCAGGGACACTTACAGAGGAAAAAATGAGCTGGATCATTCAAATAAAAATACTTAAATCAGGTCACTGGGCAGGTGGAGCTTCCTTGACCTGTTCACTGAGCTGTGTTTGTCTTTGTTTATTTGCATCATCGCCACAAATCTGATCTGTTTATGCAGTTTTCTTTCTTTGGCTTGATGTTTTTGATCATGAGGAGGCTTTTAAGAAAATATTATTTTTATTTTTTTCTCTTCCAGCCCTTGCGTGGGTTGGTATAATTATTTTGTAGTCTGTTTTTTCCAGTAACACACACAAAATAAGCAAAGTTGCTGTTGCATCACAAGGTTTTCCATATTCAACTTTTCCAACGTACTGTAAATGAAAAAAAACCCCTTTATTTATTAATTGCATCATAACCAGAGATTAAAAATTCATCATATTGAACCTGCTCCTGACTTATTTCTATCAAAACAAGAAGTAATCCCATTTAGAAATACTCAACTACAATTTAAATCCCTCCAGTCAAACTTTGAAATATTTGTTATCAGCAAAAATATAGTAAAATATTAAAAATACTCAACTTTTACTGTCAATTTATTAGTAATTTATTGCCGAAACCTGCAGCAACACAGCTAATCTGAATCATTTTTATGCATTGTATGGTTTAAATTATATTTTTTTGGCCTTTACTTATTGTAACAGATGCAGCTACAGTGTAAAGTAACACAAACTGAAGATATTAATTACAAGCACCGTAAAATTAAACATTATTAAAGTGCTTGAGTAAATATAATTTATTTTCTATCACAAGTCAGCTGAACTTCCTCCCTGCAGTGTAAACCTGACCTTGTGTTTCCGTGTTGCACCAGCAGAGGGCAGCACATCCACAGCACATGAGGTCAACCTCCCTCCACTGATTCACCACACTACTGGAAAACTAAGGTCAACAGGTTCTTCCATCAAAATACAAACAGGCTGGAGAGAAACCCAGCAATATTTCCAGATTATACACTGTGAGCCGTCCTGCACCATAAATAATCTGAGCTGTGGTTATTTGTGATGTGCTACAGAGGTGAGGGGTGGACATGTGAAGAGAAACAGTCTCGAAATGGGAATAATGACACAAAGAAGAAGCACAGATGTGAAGGTAAAGAGAAGAAAAGAGAAGTGAACTCGACATTGTGCTGCGTCACCGTGCAGTTGTACTTTATTTTATTACTTCCTTCTAAGAAGTGCAATACACTTGAGTGCACTGCGGCGGTAGTAACACCCAGGTGTTCAAAAAACTCCAAAACACAGATGGAAGTAAAAGTATTTCATTAAAGTCCCATAAAATACACACCACAGAGTGTTTATATTATATTTAGTACTTCACATGCTTCCTTTCCTTGGGTATTTCAGTTACAGGAAACTTTATTATGACCTGAATGCACTTAAAATAAATAAAAATCATCCCTGTTGTTGTTTGCAAAAATAACTTCTTATGACATTTTGCTGTTTTGCAACTTTATGTCATGTGGGAGTCTTAGTTCAGCATGTTCAAGCAAATTATCACTGAGTAATTATGATGGGAGGAAAAGAGGAATCAGGTGGTGTGGTGGTGTCTGCATGAGGAGTAGGTCAGGGTGGATGGATGCAAAGATTTATTTATTTATTTATTTTCATGATTGTTCCCAAAACTTCAATCTGGATTAGAAGATGACAAACTATAACTACACCAGTCAACCCATAATAACACAATAACCAACTTTAACTCATGTCGTCCTTCAGTGCAATTCTGGTGGCGTCATGTGACAGTGTGTGGATTTGTGTACATGTCGTGAGTCACATATATATCACATATGTGTAGCAGTACAGATCTTCAGAAATATGTTTGTTGTCTGTTTAACATCCCTGATAATTTTCCTTTAAGGAGAAATTGTTCTGGGTAATCCCTCCTTGTCACTGTCATCATATACATAGTAAGTGCCTGAATGTAAGCTACTGTATTTAAACCATAATAATTTGCACAGGGTGGGATTTACTAAAACTTTATGCAGATAAATTATAACTTTTTATTCATTTATTTTTCCTTGACTGGATTTTTTACCTCCACCAAGGAGGTTATGTTTTTGCCGGCGTTTATCTGTCTGTCTGTCTGTCTGTCTGTCTGTGTTCAAGATAACTCAAAAATTTACCGGCGGATTTTGATGAAATTTTCAGGATATGTTGGAAGTGGGAAAATGAAGAACTGATTTCATTTTGGGGGTGATCCGCAACACGGTCTGGATCCAGGAATTTTTTGAAGGATTCTCCTCGCAAAGTCTCTCCTCGACGGCGTCCATCTTGATATGCTAGCGCAGGCGCAGTGCAGTTGCTTGTATTGATTTTGACACATGCGCAGTTGCTCGCGCCCTCCGCGCCCAGGCGACGCGCTCACATTTTTGGAGCTGTACGCGGACACCTCCGCGCCTGTCCGCTCGAGCGCATCCTGACGTGTTCCATGATATTTACGTGACGCGGACCCTCGTGCACCAACACAGACATGCGGACGTGAAAAGTATCAATTGGCCTTAACAGTGCTTGGCGGAGGTCTGCGCTCTCAGAGTGATTTTCTCTTCTTTGTAATGATTTTTAAATGTAAAAGCAGATAAGCTGCATATATGAAAATGACACAGGAAATGCTAAAGTATTTACTTCTCATTTCCTGCTGTAACCATGACAACAAAGGCTTCCCTGATCTTAATAAGTATCGAACATCACTGTTGGTTTGTGCCTCTAGCTTCACCTCTTTAGAAATGAGAGTTAGTTACTTTTTATCTGTTGTACATCTTTTCCATCTTTATGTGTTACATCAGAGGTGAATCATCAATATAGTTGTTTAGGTTGGAGAACCTGTTATGATTGACATGTCAGATTATGCAATGTTGAACACTATTATACTGAACTCCCCCAACAGGATATTCAATTATTAAAACTGGCTCCATGTCAAACAGCAACAGCACTGAAGCCTATAAAAGAGTGTGAATCATGGGTTTAATCTGCAGCTCCCCCTGGTTCTCCATAGCTTCATAATGACTTTTAGCTCTTTGTTTAGCTTTCAGGCTTTACTGCTTTGGTTCATTGTCTCTCATTGGCTCCTACACTGGTGTTTTTGCAAGCAGCTGTTTGCAGAGAGGAAAAAGAGCTCATTAAATACTAATAACTAAAGTATATGACATATTTCTCTCCAGAGTGGGTGGAGACCAAAAGTGGAGGTAAAAGACAATGAAAGAAGCCAAACACCAAATAAATTACTTTATATATAAAAGACGTCCATGCTGTTAGTTTCCTCTAGACATGCAACCATATGTAAAATATTTATAGGTAAATATTTGTAGCTACAGATGCACACACAGACACTCCTGCCCACATACTCACCACACCTTTAATTGCATTTTCTGCGTCAGGATAATGACTCATCAGACGTGAATCATCCGTCAGAGTGTTTACAAGCTCCAGATGCATCTCACTGTAAACGTGTGGTGTCGTTTTTCATAGCCTGAGTTGAGATAAGATGTTTACAGCTTCATCGCAGCGAGACGACACATCTCAAAATGGGGAAATGAGAATTCAGGAAAGAACCAATTTCTTGTAAAGAAAAAACATGACTCAGCAAAATAAAAGTGTGAGTGGTGCAGAGGAATGCTTGTGTCACACTTTGACATTATTTTGGATTATTGTCTTTAGCGAAGTAAAAGAAAGTTTCATTGGCGAACACAATATGATGCTCATCTCATCTTGGCGTCATATCTTTTGTGTGTGTGTGTGTTTTGTTGTTGCTAGGTGCGGTGCGCCAAACAGGGTTAATAACACCACCAAAAAGAACATGTCATGAATGTCACCTCGGTCGACCGTGATGGAAATATGCTGCCGTGCAAAAAAACACGCCCATCGCTAACCGCAGGCTGGAAATCTGAATGAAGTTTGAAACCAGTCAGGTACTCTGCTCTTAGATTTACATCTGAGATCAGCTCAAATTACTCTAATTACTGTGTTGGTACTGGGATTTACTTATATCATCATCATCATCATCATCATAAGTGGTCGCTGAATGAAGCCCACATCCCTGTCCTCGTCTATCATCCAAAAACAAAGTTGCTGAACAAGTCTGCATTGTTTTCCAAGCATCGTGAAGAGCTTGTGAAGCAGTGTTTTGGAGGAGGGGAGTTCATTCAAGGCTTTTGCAAGTCATTGTGTTTATTTTCTCGGAGTTAAACCAGGGCGTGGCTCGTCACCTCTCGCATTGTGTGAGATACCCACAGACTAGATATCATCCAAAGCCTCCTCCTGTTGATGAGCAAGGCCGTGGTCCCAGGAAGGATGCAGGCGAGGGAGGAGAGGGAAGTTCCTCCAAGTGGAAAGGGTTTATGTATCTTAGGGACAAAAGGATCATGCAAGGGAGCACAAGAGGAATAAACCCTTAAGCTTCTTTTTTCTTCTGAATAATCTCATTAAATTCCTGTATTTTTCAAGGCAGTGCTGTATGTACACTGACTGTAAGACTGTCAAACAAACTCACTCCCTTAATCAGATTAGTCAACAGTGAGGGGATCATCTGGAGTCATTTAGATTGTGTTGCAGAGCGTGGAAATGAAAAGCAAAAACAAACAACTTACCCTGCTTTTCGTCTTTGTTACATGGATCCGCGTTGTTTTTCATGAGCTCAGAAAAAACACAGCTTCGTGACGATGCAGTTTTCAGATATTACAGAGGGGGTGCAAGCTTAAAAATGTAAAGGATACACTTGATTTTATCATTTTGGGGCACAAACCACTTTGAGGTCACGTCAGAGATACAGAAAAAAAGTGGTATAATGAAAATGAAATGTATTTTTTTGTTTAGAAAGTACACTTTTATGAAGTAAAAACACTGTATTTACTTATATTGTAACTTATTTGGTCTTCATGAGTTTGAAAAGTTAACAAAAGAAACAAGGGAAGCTGAAAATTAGTGCTTAATAGTGATTTGTAAAGGACAAAGTTTAGGGTCCGTGGTGCAAAAGCCACAACAGAAACACTGTAAAATCACAGATGAGGTGATTTTACATGTGTCACATCATCACCTCCTCCGAAAACAATCATCCAAACACTTCTAAGATGGATAAGAAACAAACACTGCATCATTTTGGATTTTCAAGAAAAGATCTCAAACCATCAGACCTGAGATAATGAGTTTGTCAAACCACAAAATGTGACGTGTGGAAATCCAACTAAAAGCTACAGGTACTGACTCTACAGGGGGCAAGAAACTAGGTTAAGGGTCGTAGTATTATTACATTTTTATTTAAATGTGATGCTGATGAAGCAGTATTTGTATTATTCTGACTCCTTCTGTACATGTTTGGACTCGACCTGCTTCTTTATCCTTTCTTTCAAGTATAAAAACTAAATCTACATGTCGTCCTTTTTAAAAACATTTATGCTGAGATGCAACTTTTTTTAATAACTCTTTGTGGGTAATATTAGATTAACTACATGCTGGGTTAATTTAACCCAGTTCGATGGGCTGTTTTTAACCAAACAATGTATTGATTTAACCCAATCTTATGTTGTTTTTACACAGTACTTAGTTGTTCTTACCTATTACTTATTATTATCTTTGTGTGTGGATTGTTTGGATTGAGCCTGTGTTTGTAGGGTGTAACTGACAGTTAGTTGGGTGTGTTTGTGCAGCATGGACAATGACAAATAAAGATTGCTTCTTCAAAAAAAAAAAAACCCAAACAACCACAAAACTATAAAATGTTGGGTAAACAACTCATCTTATCAACCCAGCATGTAGTTATTAGTATAATACTTTCCCGTAAGATCAGATAAGAAAGCAAAACTGATCCCACACCAGGGAAATCTTTTTGACACAGCAGCAGGAGAACAAAGTGCAAACAGAGGAAAATAAAGAAAAAATACAAATATTAATTCAAAAACATACACACCTATAAATACAGAACTTCACATGAAATATGACATTTCAAAAACTATTTCCAATTGTTCAACATTTGTCTTTTTAAATCAACTGTTTCTGTTTTTTCTGATCTGTTTAAAGTTTTTTTAAAAAAATAAATTGTAGATGATCTTTTCAGCAATTCTTGGCAAATTAAACTTTTCAGTTTTATTAAATATACATCAGACAACAGTGGATTTTTATTGCTGCTTAAAGACATTTCTGTCTTTATGGGTAGAGTTTATTTATCCGTGCGTCTAATCTCATATCGTTGACACTGGGTTTAGTTTAAGAAGTTGATATAATGTCTTGTACAAAATCCTCTCTTTGTTATTCATGTTTGCTGAGACAAAAAAAAAAAAAAAAAAAAAACGCCGTAAGCCAAGATGATTCATCGAGGCAGAATACGGAAATGAAAGGGGCAGATCCAGACTCTGCCTTATTTCTTTTTTATGAATCATCTGGTAAACTTCTCCGGGACTGTGCTGGATTTCCTCCCCAGCCTCAGCTCCTCGCGGTGAGCCTTTGGGTGTTGTTCTTCTTCCCATATTTCCCCCGTGGTGTGTTTTTCAGCTGTGTAACTGTTATATAATCCAGTCCTGCTCCACGTTCAGTTTCAGTTTGAGGAATGCTGCTCCTGATTAGTTGCCATGTAGGTCTCCGTACATGCGTATTACCCGCGCGGTGTTGTGCAGTGTGAAGAGTTGCAGAGTCATGTTGGTGCAGAAATTCCTCCCCCACCCACACCACCACCCACACCTCCCTCCTCCTCCTCCTCCTCCTCCCCCTCCAGCAGCAGCAGCAGCAGCCTGTGGACGTCTCCCCGCAGCGACGCAGAGCAGCTTCGCCACATTTCTGCGCTTTTACGCGGAGGACAAGATTTGCGCAGGTTTCCCGAGAGGACAGACAGCTTCAGAGGACACCTCCTGCGGTCGGAGGACTCTTGCGTAAACTCCCCGGTGTGGTTTCTGCGTCGTAAGTGATCCGTGTGATTATCCGGAGTCTCCCAGCTGTCGTTCAGGTGAGTGTATCTGCAGCTGTTTCGGTGCTAAACTGTGGACGCGCCCTTTTGGAAAAGTCAGCGCGATCTTCAAAGAGTGAGTTTGTGTTTTCACAGCAGCACTCGTGACTTTACTTGTGAACATATCCGGTAGTTTCTAAGTTTGCTGTCGAACATGTTTCCTCTCCAGTCTTGAGAGGGAATTGAAACTTTTGCGCCTTTGTGCATGATTTGTATTTCACGCAGAGGGCTGAGAGCCAGTTGTGTGACAGAAAACTCCCCACCGATTTAGAAACACTCTGCACATCGACCTCAGCTGAAACTTTAAAGTGAATTTTACACGTAAAAAACAGAAACATTGACCCAGTCCAGCTGCACGTGCACTTCTCTCTTCTCTGTAGGAATGTAGAATAAATATATTTTGGTTTTTGGTAACAAGAAAACCCATTTGAGGACGTGCTTTGATCAATCAAATCAAAAAATCAAGTAGTTCCCATTCATGTGGTGAATATTATTGGTCAAAATAAGGACAAATAGCTGCAAAAATTTCACCAAACCACATGTTGAGATTGCTGATTAGTTCAAAACCATTTAACAATCATTTAACACTGGAAAATCTTTCATATTTTTGCTTGAGAAATACCTTAAAATACTAAAATCAGTGATCAAAGTAGGTGCAGATAATTTGTTCATGACTGTAATTTAATTATTGAACACCCAGCTGAAAAATATATTGACAATATCTGCAGAAAATACAGAATTAAGCAGGAAAATAGGAAATAAAACAATATGTACAGAAATATTAAAAAAATGCTAAACATTAAATTACATTTTTCAACATTGCTCAGTGTAGTTATTGCACAAGTTGAGGTTATTATAGTTCTTAAAGGAAAAAGACTAAATCCTGCATGTACAGAAGATGCTAAATTAATTTATTGGTCAATCAGTGAACAGTTAATCAGCAACAGTTCTTAATATTGAAGAAAGTATCAAAGTATATTACATATGTTTACATTTTCGACTGTATGTAACAATATTTTATAGACTTTGTTAACTTGAGAGTGACACTGATCAATCATAAAAACAATCAAAGCTCACCTGAAGCCTCCAAAAGAGCTCTGTGAGAGTATTGGCACATTTATTTGTTGCTGTGTTTTATGTAACAGCACTTCCTCGGCCAATCTGTCAGTTCAGTGTGTTCCCAAATGTTTGTGTGCACACACTCTTTTAAGATAAGGACGTATTTTCTTTCTTTGTTTAATCGAGCCACTGTGTACGCAGTGTGTCTGATACGGCATGTGTGTGGTCAGGAGGGACTGTTGAGTAATTGGACATTCTCAAATGTTATGTTGGGTTATGTAGCTTGCAGCACGTGGCTCGAGTTTTTGTTTATTGAATGATCACTGAGCTGGAACTGCTGAAATCTAACATGAGCTAAACATTGATGTGTAAAATACGACGATCCCTCAGCTTGATGACTTGTGATCTGTTGCAATTTGTTGCTTGTGGCTCCCTCCTCGCAAAGAAAAACACTTGTCGTCAGCGACCTTTGACCCGAGTCAGCTGTGAACAGGCAGAAGAGCTCATATCAGTGCGGTTACAAAACATTTCCAAGGATGTGTTGTCATTACAGCTCAGCAGTTTCTAGTCGAAAGATTAAGCGAGAGGATCTTCCCCCCTCGTCCGCAGGGTGTCCGCCGTCAGCAGGTGACGGTGCTGACCCGTCTGCCACCAGCAGCAGTCTGTAAATAGTTAACTCTCCTCCTCTCTGCCTCACTTGTTTCGTCTTATAAATTCGGCGCTGAGCCCGGCCCGTGATTTATGAAAAACAAACCGCTCTCGTGCCAAAATCAATGAGTTGCAATAATTCCCTCTTTGTTTATAGCGTGTTAGTGCTGAGTCTAATTTTCCTACAGCTCTCCTGCATCTCTCTGAGGTTTTTTTACTGTGTTCTTCTCACTTTTCATGCAGCCACTTGAGGAATAAATGAACCAAATGTGGTGTTACTGGTCAGGACCTGTGGGCAGCCAGGCCTCTCCAAATCTAATTCAATCAAGTGGTTGGAAGTGATCTCAGTGATATCAAAGCTCATTGTGTGTATTCACTGTTACACTCCTTAACACAATGTAAAACTGTGCAGCTCTAACACACAGACCTCTGAGATCTATCTCCATCTGAATATAATCATTTCGCTCTCGTCGTCTCTCCTCTACTTTGTTTTTCTCTCTTTTACCATTCGCCTCCAAATCCCTCTTTCCCTGTGCTGCTCTCCCTCCCCTCTCTGTCTGACACTTTTGGTCATATGACCAGCAAGCTGGCTGCCTGACTTTAGGCTGAGTAGATTTGATTGTGCAACTCCTGCAAAGCTGCACTCCTTCGCTCAAAATCACCTTTTTTTTTTTCTTCGCTCGGTGAAACACAACTCACTAAACAGGGAAGGAAAGTGTGTTTTATTCCTGCTGGTGGTGAAGAAAAGCATCAGGCTGTGATGTGGTTGATTAAATGAGCATCAAAGTTTGTGCATGGTTTACTCCTTTCATGGTTGGTTTTTTTTTTTGCTCTGAGGCTGCAGCAGTGAGAGACAATCCAAAGATATTATGTTTGCTGGACATGTTGAAGTAATACAAAGCCCACGTTCAGTTTGGAAGATAGATCATGACATAAACTAATGATTTTAGGGGATTGTTTGAAGATTAATAGCGCATTCAACTAAAAATATCCCTCTCTTGGATGTCACAATTCCCCCGTTGTGGATGATTTCATGGAGGCTGCCATTTTTAATGTGCCCATGTGATGTCAGAAAATTGATTGGTTGAAATGCTCTGACATGTTATAGGTTCTGCATGTTGAAGCATTAGGACTGTCATCCAGAAACTCTCACAACCTTTTTATAATATGCCCAGAATATCTCCTTAATCATCCTCTGTATTGATTTATTTTCCATTTACTTTTCCTTTAATGTGCTTTTCGTTTGTTTCTTTTTAATGGTACGTACATCAAAAATTGCCTTTGTTTTCTCTGATA